>PVJX010025370.1:0-26971 GCA_004027295.1 Dolichotis patagonum | reverse complement strand
AAAGGCCATTATTCTGGTTTTAAATAATAATTCTCCTGGATATGTTTGAGAGTCATTAAGACAATTCTTCTTTTCCCTGAATTCCAAGTCAGTTTAAAATAAAAGAATGGATAGCATTTTTCCTAGTTCTTCCCTGATGCTTACAGGTAATACTCACTTCATCACTGATGATGCTTCTGAATTTCTTCTTGGAAGAAATCTCTCTATATTGCCATCTTTTCTGTTTGCTATCACCCAGGTTCTGGATTTTTCCCCCTAAATTTCAGTGACTTTAGTTTCAGACTCCTGGTTTCCCTTCCTGACTCACCCATCACAATTATCTTAGACTTTGCTCACATCACCCTTCACCCTGGGAGGCTTTGTCCACAGGCAGGTGGCTCTCACCTCTGGGGAGTGAATCGTGGATTCTCACCACTTTCCAGCCACCCCACTACTGGACTGATTCTTTAATACAGCCTTTATAATAGTTTCTTTCTCTTTCTTGATTTAATCTTTTCCCTTACCTCCCCTTAAGTCTAAGTTATGACTTTTCTTTGTTGCATTTTTTCGTATCTAAATTTTGTCATATCCAATTTCTGTTCCCCTCTAATTGTAAGTTTATATCAGTCCTTTCTACTTCATTTCTACTCCGCCAGGACCCTAGACTTTTCTCACCCTCCTGTGACCCCCTAGTGTGTTTGTCTTCTAAGTCCCTACAACTGAGTAAATTTCCATTAATCATGTTTTTCCCCTGGGCCACTGCCTATTGTTGAATTACTGTATTCTTGTCTATGGAAATTTCACTAAGATTAAGTGAAATGCTATCAGTGCTTGGTGCTTATTACAGATTTTTATTTTTTTTTTTATTTATTTTTGGGGGCAGTGCAGAAAGAACCCAGAGTTTTTGTTTTCTTCTGGGGGGCTTCCGTGCTTCCCAGCAGACTTTCCATTTACCTGGCACCCACAGACTAATCTGACTAAGGCACCTCTCATTTTGATAAAAGACTGCAAGGGACAGCAACTCAATACCTAACTAAGGAAGTTCAAACTACTGATTTTGGAGACTGGGACATGTGATTTTCTTCTCTGAAATTAAGTAGGCTTTTCCTTTGCTGCTCTCCTTTGTAGGTCTTAAGCTTCACCACATGATTCTTTGTTTTTCCTATAGATACTCCATGTTTTCCACTTCCATTCCTTTCTGAACTTCTTTTTTAAAAACCGTGGCAGAATTTATCACTTTTACTTTCTCCAGTTAATTTATGTAGCTCACATGACACTTTTTATATAAAGGCTCCCTAAGTTTCCCAGAATCAGCTGTTCTTTTCAATTGCTTCTTTTGGATTCCTTCTATATGGATGTTGACTGTTCTCCTGTGCTGTCATTTATATGTATGTCTTCTCTTCTTGAGTAAACCATAAGAGCCATAGCAGATGCCATTGTTTTTCTTTATAATGCCTAAAACATTTTCTAGCAGTGCAGTGGATATTTCATTTATTGAAATAAATATTATTACTTTAAGTCCCTGTATATAGTTAGTGGTAGCAACTTAAATGGTGTTTGGAGTTTGGAATGAACATTACTGCTTTTCCAGAATCTTTCAAGGAAAGGATTTTCCCTACACAGGCAGCAAGATAGGAATGCCCAGAATGGTAAAACTCTCAATTTTTATTGTTTTTAGGTTATTTAGGGCTGAAGAATTTTTCAGAGGACAGAATGTATCTGTCATTAGTGTCTTTACTACAGAATTTAAGAACTTCATTATTGATAGTTTGATCATCTAAGAATGACTTGTAGATACTATGACAAATTTTTTTTATATTAAGTGTTTATGATTTAAAGTCTGCATGATTCTGAATATGTTAAGGATATGATTCTGGAATATCTTTAGAAAGTGATTCAAGATATTTAGAGTACAACTTGAGATATATTAAGAGTATAATTGGGATATCATAGGAGTGTGATTTAGGAAATATTAATAGGGCAATTAGAACTATCTTGACAGTTACAGCTATTGCTGGCCTATCATTTTAAAAAGTATTTAGGACTGGGGAATATAGCTCAGTGGCACAAACACCTGCCTGGCAAGCACAGGGTCTTGAGTTCCATTCCTGGTACCAAATAAAATAATAAAAATTATTTAACAATTAAAAAGTAGACAAATAGAAAAATATTCTGTGTTTCTGAGAAATGTTGCTAACTGATGGGAGGACTCAATAATGGGGATTAATGTCTTATGATTTTGTAATTATAAAAAAACAGGGAGGATTTCTACAGATTATATAAGAATTTGATGGAGGACTAAGGAAGATTTTTTTAAATAATTGATTCACACACTTAAGGATTTTTAAATACAATCAAATTCTAAACGGTTTCTAATATAGTACTCTGAGACCCATCTTTTGAATCTGTCTGAATGTCTCGTATTTATTTTGATGGTATTTATTATGCATTTGTGGTGAAAAATAACATCAGCATGAGACTGAAATATGCACTTAGAAAGTTACATGTTTCACTGAACTTTTCAGAAATGTTTTTCCCCCACAATGTATCCTGAGGGAAGATGTTTAGAAAATTTCCCTTTGTCTTCTTGTATGTCTGATGCAGAGATATGCCTAGAATGTTCCATTTGTGGAAATTCGAGCACATAACAGCACTATCTTCAGAAAAATGCCCTTGTTTGTACATTGATTTTCACCAAAGAGCTTTTTTAGAGTAGAGAACACAGTAAGATTGGAGGTAGTAGGAGACTGTGGTCAGAGGAAACTAAAAATCTGTTACTCAGAACTATGTTGGTAGCCTTCTGTTGGCGCAAAAACTTTTGGTATCAAAGGTTAGTGATCCCACATTGTGGATGATTGATTAAAAGTCAGGCTGTCTCTGCCATTGTACCTTTGAGATCCTTTGCTTACACTGATGTTATCTGCAGTGCTAAACTGAAGACTCTGGGGCGTTTCAGTATATCCTGACATCAGGGATGATTGAAGGAAGGAGCAATTAAAATATTTATATACATACAAAACATACAGTATATCCTATTAGTGTAGGTGGTGTGCACGAGCGTGTGTGTGTGTGTGTGTGTGTGTGTGTGTCCTGGTAATGTAGCATTTTCACCAGAGCTTGTTCTACCTTATTAAAAATGACCATCAAAGGATATTGTTGTTATACACAAGCTGCCGAAAGGCTGTGCTTCTCAAAAAGTCCTGCTAGTACTTGGCAAAAGTTAAGTTTTGATGAAAGTGAGCTAACAGCCTAAACTGTTACAGACACTACAGGGAGTTAAGGGAGTATGTAGGTATGTAGGTATGATGAATATAATTATTGTGTGATGCAAAGATGTAGTTATTTGCTTTAAAATTTGATAAATTTGATAAACTTGATAAAAGATTGACATTAAGAGGAAGGAAAGAAAAAATACCATTTGTAGTAGTGGAGGCTATTTCTCTCTACCATAAATGGGAATTTGTTTTGATTTTTAGCAAACCTGAGGATATCATGAATGAAAACGCAAGCATAGAACTTGAAGATTATAGCTCCAACTAGAAGTTAGACTTTGCTTGATAACTTGCTATGCGACTACAAACAACCTCACCTCTCTGAGCTTGTGTTGTAACATGACTCAGAGAAATGCTGATTTGTGGCCTGATTTGACTCTGCAGAAACACCGGGAGTTTTGACTAGCACAGGTTGAGTCAAGTAAGGAACCCAGGAGCATTTTATGTGGAGCACAGCGCCATCTATTGGAAATAAGTGTACATAAAAATGACAAGAGGGCTGGCTGGATTACTTTGTGTTCTTTTGGTTAAAACAAAATAAAGGAAGAATAGTATAGTGTGGATCTCAGAATTGCAAAAATTCACACTGTATTTATATTTGTTGAAAAGTGTCAAATGGTGACAGATATGAGGTAAATACATAATACAATTAATATGTAGTAAATAATAGGCTTAACTTTAAAATACTACTAAAATCTAATTATGCCGCTATGTTTATTGCATGTTTATATTTTGGTTTAGATCCTTATGAGTCTGTAGGTGCTTAATACTGCATATGATAATGGTATATCAAATTTCTAGGGAAAGAACTGAATTTTTAATAGAAAACTAACTAGCTATTAATAAAATTAGTGTATTTGTCTTAATTAAGCTCCAGCTAGATTAGCTATATAAACATGAAATTATAATGTTGGAGGGAGAAGAAAGATAACAACAAAAAAGAAGTCTACCTTTACCTTCTAGAACAATGCATCCAGTAGAACTTTCTGCAGTCTTGGAAATGTTCTCAATCTGTGCTGTCCAATACAGTGGCCATTGAATTGGTGGACAAAAAAGTGGAATTTTAAATTTTATTTACCTTTAAATTCAGTTTATTTTTTTGTAATTTTAAAAAATTTTATTTTAAAGAGGATAAAACCAAGGAAAATAAAACAGTAAAACCAATCAAAACAAACCAGTGTAAATGATAGAGGACTTCAAAACAATATGAAATCAGCAACAGTTACCATAATGCCTCTTCTTGTCTTCAAAATAGCTGCAAAATACCTGCATAGTAAAAATCAAACAGAACAGAGCAGAATAGAACCAATAAAACAATGAATGCAATAAAGGACTTCAAAACAAGACAGTAGTAAATCCAAAATGGCCACCATAATGTATCTTGCTATCCCTGAAACAGCTGCTCATGCCATTGGATATAGCAAAATCAAACAAAACAACAAAACAAAACAAAACAAAACAGAAAAAAAACAACAACAAAGCAATGAAAATGACACAGGACTTCAAAACAAAACAGTAGGGAATCAGCAATGGCTATCACCCTCTGAAGGAGACCCCTGCTAGATGCCACAGTGTGTACTGCTATCCTCTGAACAGATGATCAGACCACTGGTCCTAGACCTGCAAGGTCAGCGAAACACCAAAACACCACAAGCATCACATTGCATCTCAATAGCTATCACCTCAGCCTGTGTTTCTCCCCATCAGCCAGTCACTCACAGGGGAGGGCGATGGCAATTGGCTCTTCTTAATTGCCAGCCCACGTGCTGAAGGGGCCAGCAGAGGCCCGCACTTGGCTCAGGTTCACAGGGAGGGCGTGCTTCCTGGTGAATCTTTGTTCTCTCCCACCCGCAGTCCGTGAAATGGTGCTCTTCAATTAAATTCAGTTTGCCTGGATACTACATGATGAGTGTCTCCCCCTACTGGACAAGAGTAGTCACAGGCACCTTGGTTCTCATAGTGTGATCCACGGACCATCAGTACCAGTATGGACTCTTGTTAAAAGAGTACAGATTCTCAAACTCCAGCCAAGACCACTAAATCAGAAACTTTGAGGGTGAGGCTCAGCAACCTGTGCTTTGACAGGCGCTCCAGCCCATTTGGATGCATCTGCACTTTGCAAAACACTGATCCAGAGAGCAAAGAATAAACAGGTAACTTACATAGAATATCCAAGAGTGATAAAAGAGGTTAGGGAATGCCCTAACTGAAAGTGGCATTAAAATAGAGGCCCGAGGGAATAGGATATCTGGGAAAGTATGCATATCAGCTCTGCCTGGAAGGGTGAGGTTTGGAGGCAGGGATGTGCTCATGTGCTTTAAGAAGGTAAAAACAAAACCAAACAACCATCTAGCTAAGATGAAAAGAATAGGCATAAAAGAAGACTGATGATCTTATAGTACTTAACAGACTTTCCGGTGAAGACCTGAGATTTTTAAAGGTGAGATAGCCAGCAAAGGTTTTTGAGGAGACTTGTAATCTCTTTTTCAGTTTTAAAGGATTATATTCTGACTGCTGTATTCAGAGTAGCCTGGGGAGCAGCTACAAGGATGCTGCAAAATAGGTGGGAGATGGTGGTGGGTTAGATAGTCCAATTCCAGTGATTAACCCCAATACAAAAAGCAACCGCAGCAGGAGGATGGGCAGGCGGTGGAAAGAAGTTGGGATTGGAGGGACACTCCACAGTGGCAGGGTTGGTAAACCCATGAGGCCTAAACTGCAAGAGTTTGCTATGTCATGTGCTTGTGAACCTCACCTTGGTGACTAACAAACCATCACTAAGGCTAGGAATGAAATCAAGAAAATAAAGGAGATTTGAAAGGGCAGAGGCACCTCTAACTCTAGGTTATTTAAAAAATAACCTAGAGTTAAAGGTGGTCCCAGGCATATAAGACTAGAATTTATAATAAGATCACAAAGGGTATTGAATCTTCTACAGGAAGTAGGGTGGGCTCAAGCCAATCGTATTTGCCTTCAGGGGCACAGTGGCCTCAAGATGTTATCTGGGATCCATTTAGATCTAGCTGTGAATGCCTCCCCAGAAGGTCCACAATTTAGCAGTTTGTTTTTATTTTCACAACACTGGGGAAGAACTCAGGGCCCTTCCACATGCTAGGAAAGTGCTCTGTCCCCGAGCTCCATACCTCTCCTCTCTTTGCAGTCTTAATTCTCAGGACCAAAGGAACATGGTGATATCAGTGGTGAGTGAGGACTTTAGAGAGATTGACTTTTTCTGTTAGGTAATTCTACTTAGACATTAGGGATTAGCACAGCAAGCTACATACAACTAAGATCTCTCCAGAAGTGTCTGATGTATGAGAAACTGTAGTTACTGAAAGCAAATTCGTATACGTGGGTTATGTTAACACATTTAAGTGACAGTCTCTAAAGCAATGCCATCAGCACACACAGGTGGGACATCAACACTGAGTAGGGCTAAGACCTTTCCCCAGCGTAGGCTCAGGCTTGTATGCTTGGAGTATTTCACTGAACCTTTAGCATTTGGCCCTAAAGTCCAGAAGAGTTGACCCTGACCAGAGGATTTTGAGGGTGGGAAATACAGGTTACCTAGCAGTACCACAAGGACCCATCACTCTGGAAAAGTAGGATAATCACTTTGAGGCTGGTCTTGTATCTTATGGTCGCTGCTAGGACTAACGAGGCACAAACTGCACCTACAGAAAATGATATGGTTATTTCCAGTTATCCACCTGGATGCTAGACTGCTTCTGCCAATAGCAATTTGGGCTTGAGCACACAGCACAAGTAGAACCCATGGAGCAGTCAGGGTTAAGGTTTTCTCACTTTCCAATCCAGTAGTCCTTCAGCTACATCTTACCATCACCGTAACTAAAGTATTGCCAATCAGGATGGGACAAATGGTTTGAAACAGACCATGCGTTGCAGTTTAATTTTATAGATTGACGATTTCACTGTTATCCCTAAATCCTTGCTGTCCTTTTCTGCATTTATCACATACATACTAGGAGTAACCCTGGCCTCTTGTAAGACAAATCTTCTAGTTCTGTGGTTTAAAGATTCACTTGGGAAGCGGGGTATGGTGATGCATGCCTGTAATTCCAGCACACGGAGAGGATGAGGCTGGAGAATTGACAGTTTAAGCCCAGTATGAGCAACTTAGTGACTTAGCAAGACCCTATCTCAAAATAAAAATTTTAAAAAGGCCAAAGATATAGTTCAGTTCAAAGGCCCTGGGTTTAATCCCCAGAACAGCAAAACAATAGCAATAACAAAAATCATATGAGGAATACAAACACTACTTCTGTAAACTTCCACTCCTACATGTGTTTAAACAAGGTCACATCAATAAATTTACTACAGAATTTATCAACCAGTTTGGAATACCAGATTGGCATACACGTAATAATAAAGAAATTTTTAGACTACCCTCCATTGATACTGACATTTTTCCATGTGATGCTAACCCATGTAGGTCAGTAATGAATTCAGAAAGGATACAATGCTTTCTGACTACCCATATATACATAAAATGTAATGAATCTAGTATGTAAAATAAATCTAATCTCAAAGTTGAGAATGCTTATTGAATTATGCTAGAAGTTTGTGTCTGACTTACACATTCGAGATCCATGTTTTCCTGCAAATGATATCAATTCATTTTTTATAGCTGAGTAAAATTCCATTGTGTATATACACCACATTTTCTTTATCTGTTCATCTGTTGATGGGCATCTAGGCACCTTCCAGAGCTTCTCTATTGTGTATTGTGTGGGTATATACCTGAGTATTCATGTATGATGATGATTTTGACTCTTAAGGGAGTATGCCAGGAGAGATATAGCTGGCTCAAATGGAATTCCTATTTTCAGTATGGTTTGTCTTATATGAGAAACTTAAAATATAAATGAAGAGTAAGGGGCCGGGAGTTTAGCTCAGTGGCACAAGCACCTGCCTGGCAAGCATGAGGGCAATCCCTGGTATGTATGTACATATGTATGTATGTATATGTGTATATATATATATATGTATATGTAAAAGAAGAGAGGAAACAAGGAGATAGACTCTGGAAATGGAGATGGGAGATTGGCATGGGAGTTAAAAAATGATCAAGATATTTTATATACATAATATATATATATGCATCCTAATTCCCCGAACTGAATGTAAATATTATATGTTGTAAACATACACCAATTAAAAAGACAATTACACTATAAGAAACATTATAAAGAAGGTAACATAGAACGTACCTACTACACATATTTATAAAAGCAAAAAACCCCATAAATAGCTTGCTGTGATTGGCACAATTTGAATATAGACAAAGGAAACAGTAAACTTTTATTGTCATAAAGATTCAAAAAAAGTAATTTACAAAAGCAGATTACAAGAGAGCATAGACAGTATAATGCCATACTGGTGTTTTTTTTTTTAAAATCTGTGCATATATCAGTGTTTGCGTAAACATGTATGTGACTACAAGATTAAATCCCACAGTATTAATAGTTGTAATCTGGCTGCTCAGTAATGATATCATCTTTTAATTTTTGGCTTATCTGCGTTGTCCAGCTTTCAAAAATGTTTAACAGTCACATTCTGAATCATAAAAAATAAACTAAATTAAAAGGGTCATCGTGAGGGGGTTTAGATGTCTGGAGAAGAAAGGGAGGGAAGCGGTCCTGGCAGAACTGCATTCAGAGGACACCCCCCCCCCCCCCCGGCCTCTGTCACCTCCTTCCCGCTGGCTTCACCCGCGGAGGCTGAGCAGGTGTGGGCCGGGGCAGTACCAGAGCCTGGATGTAGAATCTCTCAGTCCACCAATTAAAAGCTCAAGCAGTGTTCTTACACTTAACCAATTTTTAACAGGTAAAATTACAACTTTTGTTTTAACTTACATTTCTGATGGAAGTAAAAGGTGCTTGACTTGTACCCTTTAATATTTTCCCATTTATTACTTGACATGTTTACATGGAGAGAGAAAGAGAAATATAATCTGAGCAGATCTCCACTTACACATAGATGACAGCAAACAGCTTTTCTCATGTGGTTGGCAAAGTTCTTTCTTCTTCCAGTTTGTGTAACATAAACAGATTTATGTTATATTTACCTAACCATCTTTAATGCTTTCTACTTTCAATGACAGTACTATTTCTAAATCTAGAATCAGTGTGTAGCATCATGTTGCTCCTGCAGAGTAGTGTATTGCCAGGAAATAAACCTGTGTATGACCACTAGGCCAGTCTTTCTTGGAATGAAATTAGAATGTCCTATCCAAAACCAAAATTCAGGCAGCTGTGGACACATTCATATATGGGTACAGTGTGCAACTCAGGAAGAGGACATAAAACTGCTACATGTTACTTTGTAACAGCCACGGAAGACAGGAAATAGTATTTTGGAGCACAAACTGTATTCTAGAGAGCATTTTTAATTGTAGGATTTAGTCTTTTATTTACTTCCCTTGATATATGTATGGTGTGGGAGAAGAGAAGTGAGGCCCATTAAGAAATAAACCACTTGTGACAAGGGACTAGAGTGGCCTAGGAACTGCAGTCAACCAGGAAGGTGAGGGTAATGCAGGGGCTGACCCAGGGGAGAGCTTGAAAATCTACTCACAGTTTTGACCC
Organism: Dolichotis patagonum; assembly: GCA_004027295.1. Lineage (NCBI taxonomy): Eukaryota > Metazoa > Chordata > Mammalia > Rodentia > Caviidae > Dolichotis > Dolichotis patagonum. The sequence continues at coordinate 17,112 of PVJX010025370.1, read as the reverse complement.
CAAGATCACACAGTTCTGAAAAACTGAGCCTTCCCCACCTGGGCAGGAGGTTCCTGCTGTGAAAACATGAAAGCACAGAGGACCCCAAAGGATCTTCTGCCTAGGAGGGGGCAGAGAGGGGCCACATGGAAATAGGTATGCTGAAGGGTGAGATTCCCAGGCTCCAGTCCTTGTCAAATTCCTGAGAGCCAGTAGCCCCGTTTGGATCTCCAGTTAAGAAATGAGAGACTCATTTTTACTGACATGTGTGTTTCTTGGTGGCGCAAAATGGGCTCACCTGTTCACCCCAAACCCAGGACCTGTACTTCCATCTGTGAGCGCAAGACTTGTGTACGGTGTTTCAGTGCCTTTTTCCTAAGTGCGAACTGCCAATTTAGGAGTCTCAGGCATTTAAGGAAAGCAGGTGATACAGAAGAGTTTTCAGCCTTCTTTAAAGACTGACAAAGCCCCAGTGATCAGGTTGACCTGTTGATATTTGCAAATGAAAACAAGTCTGTGTCAACAGCTGCCATCTTTGGAAAGCAAAACAAGGAATTGGAAAGTATCTAAGAGATCTGGGGTGAGAAAGGGAAGTAAAAATGAGGAGGTTGTAATACGCGTATGTACCAGTTACCGAAGATGAATGTAATTATGTATGACAAACATATACTACTAAATAAAATGAATCTCAAATTGGGTATGCAAGTTCCTATAAAAATAGGTCCTGTAATTACCATTCGTATCTGACAATCACTATTTGCAGTGATCTCACGCATTTAGTTTTTTTTTTTTTTTCCTTTTTTGGCTTGGCACTGCGATTTGAGGCCTATGTCTTCACATCAAGCTATGTCCTTAGCCCACTTTTAATTTTAAGGCAGAGTCTTGATAAATCACTAAGTTCCTGCCTCAGACTCCCCCAGTGCTGAGATTGCAGGCATGTACCACTGTACTCAGCATGAAGAGCTGTCAATGTTTTCTCTCAAGTTTCAAACAGTAGAAATAGTAGGTTTTGTGGTCCTTACAGTCCACATCAAGTCTACTTCCATCTTCCATGGTAACACAAGAGGAGCCTGCGCTATTTATGTAAAGAAACAGATGTGGCTATGTTTCAATAAAACTTCATTTTAAAAAACACACTGTGCCCACTTTGTCCTGCAGGTTGTACTTTGCTGTCTCTTGGTCTAGTCTGTCTAACAGTGTGTTAGAGCTATGAGATCAGTTAATCCATAATACTTTATTATGATGTTACAGCCTAAGAAATATTAAATATTCTGTGACTTGAGAAATCTCTACTGCACTCTTTAGGATTTTGTAGGCTCTTTCTAAATTCAAAAAGGTGGTGGTGGTTCTAAATGCTTCATTTGGGGTACACCCAGTTTATAAGCTAAGGGCTGTCATTATTCCAGACAATTTTGTGAAGGAGTCCCTGCTAAAGTAAATGTCTGCTATGGCTAAGGAAAAGACGATGACGCCACTTCCCCCTCCCCACCTTTCCGCCTTCCTTTTGTCTCCTCCCTTCTCCCTTTGCCCCCTTCCCCCTTTCCTGGAATTTATGATGTGACAAAAGAGGAAAGTAAGAACATAATAATTGCTGAGCCAACACTAAGATTTAAGTCTCTTCTGAGCTATGTAGGACTTTTTAACTCTTATAATTTTGTCTGCTTAATATTTTTTTTCTGGTATTGGGGATTAAACCCCAGACCTTTGCACTGACCTATAATCCAGTCCCTTTTGCTTTTTATTTTGAGATAGGGCACTAAGTTGCTCAGCTTTTCATGCTGGAATCGAATTTGTAATGTTCCTGCCTCAGCCTTCCAGAGTGTTGGAATTACAGGCATAAATATAGGTGCTTTCACAGTTACTGTGTAACCTTGCTTTATCTATGGAAGATAAACACACTCTAAGAATAATTCTCAAAATAATACCTTTAATAGTTAATGAAATTGTTTTATGGACACTTATGATCAGTATTACTCTCGTTTTACAGTAAGCCTATGATGGACTTGCTGATATTCCTGTGTGCACAGTACCACTTAAATCCATCAAGTTACACAATTGACCTGCTGTCAGCTGAGAAGAATAACATTAAATTTAAGCCAAATACACCAATAGGAATGTTGGATGTAGAGAAAGTGATTTTAAAGCCCAAAAATTTGGATAAGAAAAAACCTACACCTATTATACCAGAGGTAAGGATTCCACCATAGATTATAATGGCTAATGACTAAGATATTAAGTTGATTTTTTAGTCAATATCTAAAGCTCATTATAAAATAAAAATTGACTTTCTGATCAAATTCAATCTGAACATGATTACCATTTTATATTAGGCCACTTAAAGATTTAGTTGTTATTAATCCTTGGATCACCTAGAATTGGGGAAATACTTTAGATAGTAAATGCTATAAGGTGAGCTGTAATACATCAAAGGCTAACCAGGGTGTGCTGTGTTTTAAGTTGTTTTTGTTTTAAATGTTATATTTAAAGTTTTAGAATTTTTAGTGAAAGTTTCTGTAAGAATTTATTAAAATAATATTTTGGATTCTAATAAGTGGCAGTTATAATTTCCTCATGCCTGAATTATTGTTATTTATGCTACCCAGTGACTCAGTTTTCGTTATAATTTTTAACCGAAACAGTTCTAGTAGAATCAGTTCTTTATATATACAAGAATGCATATTTTATATGTGTATATATATTTTCTTTTGCAGTTCTGAAGATTAGATTCAGCACATTGCACATGCTAGGCAGATGCTGTACTGTTGAGCTATATCCCCAGGCCCCTTAATCAGCTCCTTATAAAATTATGCTGTTGCCATGATATGGTAGAAGTTTTTGATATTAAGAAATTCTCTTTTATCATGGACACCAACCATTTTTCATGTCATAAAATACACATTTTATATTCAGTTTTAAATTGTAGCTCATCTACATATTATTTAAATATTAGTATTTTCATTTTTTTAATATTATGAAACATTTACCAAAAAGTTAACAGGGTTTTTTATAGTAAAAATTTCACTTTTATATGTGATTGGCTATTAAATATTATCTAAGATACTGAGTTGCTACTTTCTAGGTATGTTCTTATCCTTGCATATCTGTACTATTTGTCATGCTGGAATTAGTTTATGCTGGCAGTGTAGATTATCAATCTCAATGCCCCTCAATTATACTTAAGATTTTTATGAATAAATGTCTTTGAGGATCTATTAACTGTAAGTTTCACTTAGCATACCCAAATGTTGAAAAGGTTCTACATATATACAAGGCGTAATTCAGTTACATCAAGATGATGAGATTCTTTTTAGTAATTTTGAATTACTCACGTTAGCTAAATAAAAGTTTTAGTATTATTATATTTAAATTATTCAATGTATAATACTAACAACAAAAGCTATGCACAATCACTACTTTTCATTTATTAATAACTTACTACATGACATACTATGAAGCTTTTTGTCTTATTTTGTCCTACTTAAGTAGAGAAAACAAAAATTTTAGTTCTTTTTCAAAATACCCCTTTTCATTGAGACAACTGAGAAGCCATTCAAAATATAAATATTGCTTAAAAGACAGAAGAAAGCGTGCATAATTATTATTGTGTATAGCTCCTGATTTTACAGAACATATTTTAAGAAAAATGTAGAAATAATAGTACTAGATAGGAGGCTTTTGTTTCTTTTTGGATTTGAATTGACTTACTGTTTTACTGTACAAAGGTTGTGAATTTAACTTAGATGATTTAGTAAACAAACTAGTATTTTTTTGTAGAGTTTGCTTTAGATTTAGGAAATAACATTACTGAAAAGGAATTTTACACCAAAATAGGGAAGAATTGTTTGTTGTATAAATATGTCATTGCAGATCAATTTCTTTTTCCAGACATCATTATAGAAAGTTTGTTTTAGGAAATTGTGGTAAACTGCTTTTAATCTGCATTTCAGAAAACTGTGAGAGTGGTGATCAATTTTAAGAAAACACAGAAGGCCATAGTGAGAGTCAGTCCACATGCATCACTTCAAGAACTTATTCCTACAATATGTAGCAAGTGTGAGTTTGACCCGTCTCAGACCTTGTTGCTCAAAGATTATCAGTCTCAGGAACCTCTTGACTTGACAAAGTCTCTTAATGACCTGGGACTGAGAGAATTATATGCCAAGGATGTCAGTGGAGGTGAGTTAGATTTTTTGTTTTACTCTTTTACCTGAATATTTATGTGCATGTGTACACATTATATATATATTATATATTATATATATGGATATATATATGGATATATATATATATGGATATATATATGGAGATATATATATATCTATATGGATATGTGTGTGTGTGTTCGTTCTCGGGTTCATGATGGAAAGTTAATTGATCTTGATCTTATAGGCAAGTAAATACATGCCATTGAGAATAAGAAGAAAAAACTAAATGTAGATAAATAACAAAATTAAATTATATATTTTAGTTACTGAAATTTGAATAAAGCTTGTCTTTTTAGCTACCATTTACATTTTATAGCTTTCTATGTACCTATGAATTTTTATTCTGTATACCTATGAATTGTGTATACCTATGGATTTTTTTTCTTGTTTCTTCCTCTCTTTTGCCTCTCTCTCCTCCTGTCTCATTTTCTCCTCCACTCCTTCCCTTCTTTTCTGACATGGGAGTCTTATTTTACTGCGCAGGCTTTTCTTATAATTTGAGCTCAAGGGATCCTTACACCTTAGCCCCAAGTGGCTAGGACTAATTTACATGCTATCATGCCTGGCTTTTTTGGTTTCATTTGGTTTTATAATTCTTTGTGGCTTTTATATTTAAACAGAAAATAAAATTTATATGTAAATTCATTGTTGTTTTAATCAGGTAGACTCCCTATGGTTTTGTGTTGGTTTACTTATAATCCAAGGCTAGAAGTTTCTTGCCAGTTGTTTTCTAAACATAAATAAGTAAATAAACAGGTTTGTAAAATGAATCAATCCCCTCAAAATTTCCAAATAGTTTATGACTTTAATCTATAGAAACAATGTAATGTATTAAAATTTGGAAATCTTAGATAATGTTGATTTGTATGATATCTAAGGCATTTTACTAGGCTAAAGAATAGTTCAGTGGGGGCTGGGGATTTAGCTCAGTGGCATAAGCACCTGCCTTGCAAGCGTGCAGTCATGAGTTCGATCCCTGGTACCAAAAAGGGGGGGGCAGCCGGGGATTTAGTTCAGTGGCTTAAGCGCTGGCCTGGCAAGCAAGAGGTCATAAGTTCGATCCCTGGTACCAAAAAAAAAAAAAAAAATAGTTCAGTGGAGACAGTTACATACTTTATGCTCAGAGAAGTTCAAAACTTATGTTGCAGCATTATGTAATCTGTGGATTACTTTTACAACCCAATGTTGTTTTATATTTGAACAAGCATGATCTGTACAGTCAATTTACCTCTTTTACCTGCTCCTTCTATAGCCACTTCTGTCACTGCCTTCAGTAAGTCATCTTTACCAGGTAAGATGTGAATCTCTAGAGGCTGCGACTTATAACATGCAATTGAGTAAATTGAAAATAAGCTTCTAGTATTACCTGCTTTCTTAACATTACTAATATGCATATTCTGAAAGAGACTCTTAGAAAATCTTTTGTTTATTTCTGAAAAATAAGTTCCCCTCTTCCTTGATTTCTAAATTCATAGTTGCACCATCTTAAATGTGTGAGAAAACAGATGCCTTGCTCTCATACAAGAAAAATAATTCCACCAGGGTTTTTTTTCGGGGGGAGGATACAAGTGCTAATAGTTTGGTACGGTGGTAGAATCTTAGATGATTTCTACTGAACAGTTACTTAGAAAAATGACAAATGTGCTAACCAAAGGACTTTTTCTTTTGCAGCCACTAAATTGTGAACACTTCGTAATAACATGGAAAATGCTTATGCTAGAATTTGCTTTTAAAACTTATAAATGTGTTTAAAACAATATAGAAAAAAGTTTTTACATTAAATCTGAAAGGAAATACCTAAAAAATTTTAATAGTAGTTACCTTTGGGTGATAGGGCTGTGAACTACTTTTCATATTTCTTTATTATAGGATTTTATAATAAGCATGTATTACTTTCCTGGAGAAAAGCTTTATTAAAAATTGTCCAATAAACTCTGGAAGACTGTTTTTTGCTCATTAGAAAGGGCAGGCTTAGATAATTGATTACTCTAATAATTACCACCCTCCTTTACAAAGAACCTTAATAAACTGCATATTACATATTATTGCAATCTTCTTTTTTATTTCCAGTTTTCCTGAAGCACACTGATAACACTCTGTTCCAAGAATTAAGCCACATAACTAACAGTGTTGACCATTTGTTATCTGTGGCTGTCTTGAAGACTAGCCTGATCCAAGTTGAAAATTCTTAGGACCTTATGTTGTATACTGGCTAAGAATCAGAAAATAGCTATTTTAATTTTGAGACGACGTTGGCTTTGTCAAGCTCCTAGGGGTAATAGCCTTATCTGTCTGGATCTTGCCTTCCTACTTCTAGAGGAATAATTTAAACATTGAAAAAAGGGATGTCTGTAGTTCTTTCCAGGAACACTATTCTGTAACTTGTACTTGGCTTTTGCTCTTCACTTTGCCACATGTGTAACCCTAAGCAAATTCCCTAATCTTTTTGGGCTGATTTTGAGAGTGTCGAATGCATTGATTTCTAATATTCTTTTCAGGCATGGAAGGAGTAAATGTTCTGAACACAACCTTAAGGGCTTGAAATAGTAAAAGTAAGACAGCTCCTTTACAGTATCAGGATCTACAGTGTCAATCCCAATATTGTAAATGTTTTAATCTCCTTTTTTGTTGTTGTTTTATTTTATTTCTTTTATTGGTATCATCAAAAGATTTTGAGCTTTGCATGCAGTTACTTTTACGCTGTCTTCTAGAAAGAGGAAACTGGAGTATTTGAGTTATTTGTCTAAGCTCCAGTATTCGCTTGACTTGTTTTTAACTCTTACGTTCAGTTGCCCTTATGTAGAGCTGTAAGTGAAGACAGATCAGTTAGTGTGGAGGATGACCAGATGTCTGGAAATCAACATTTGAAATATTCTTATATTTATCCTACTATGCCACCATATGGATTTTCAACTGACCTAACTAAATTTAATTGTATGTCCACATTCATTTAGTAGAAGATTCTGTCTTTAAATGAAAATGTCAAAAAATAAAAATCACAGGCATTAAATAATATTTAAATGGATACTGGTTTCAATACTACCATTTAATGCGTGTGTTTCTAAATTATTCAATACTGTGTTCCCCTTTTTCTTAAATGTGAAATGGGGTAAACTTCTGTTTACGATTCTTACATACAGTGGCAGGTAAATGCTACCATCCCCTAGATGAGACACAAGGCTCAGGATGGCTTATGGTGCCTCCTTCACAGGGTATTCTAAGACATAAACCAGGTATATGTAAAAATCTTTTTTTTTTTATTGGTACTGGAGATCAAATTCATGACTGCGCGCTTACAAGGCAGGCGCCTATGCTGCTGAGCTAAATCCCCAGCCCCGTATGTAAAAATCTTTAACCACAAAGTGATGTTCACAGATTCATCACTATTAATTGTTAGCATCTTTGTGCCAAATGCAAGCTGCTTATTTATATTTATCAGAGTTCAGTTTTAATTTATTAAAAATAGTTTTCCTTATATGTATTCATTTTAACTGTCTTTCCTAGAGTAGTCGCTATATTTAGTTTTCTAAACATTTTTAAAGCATTTAATATACATTTACTGCTAAGCTCTGCTTTAGCTATATCTAATTTTGATACATAGTGCTTTGTTTCCATTATCATTGAAATTATATAGTGATTTGCCATAAAATCCAATGTTTCTTTATAGAAGTAATGTTTTTAATTCTACCCCTTGTCTGTCTTCTGAAATTTTCAATTCATTTATCAAAGAAACCAAGTCATTTATCTTATAGTTTGAGTCATTCAAAATTTTATTTATGCATCCTATACTATCACTTTACATGTTTCTTTTTCCCCTCTATTTCTTGTGAATTGACTATTAAATCTAAAGATGTTGTCAGGTTTTGTAGATAGCATTTTTGAGAGTACCTCAGAGGAGCTAGGCATAGTGGCACTCACCTGTAATAGCTACTGAGGAGGCTAAGGCAGTAGGATCACCTGAGTCCTGGAGTTCAAGCCCAGCCTGAGCAACGTAGCTTGCCTCAAGGTAGGGCTGGGGTGGGTGGGAATCTGTTACTCACTTGTAATCTTAGCACTCTAGAAGGATGAAGCAGGAGAGTCTCAAATTCAAGCCTAACCATGGCAACTTCGTGAGACTGTCTTAATATTGAGGAGGAAGAAGAGGAGGAGAGGGAGGAGTGGAAAAAGAAAAGAAAATGAAAAGAATAACAAAATAGGTGGCATGTCATACTTCCATTAGCAGACACTTAAATAACAAGTTACCTTGCGTGGCATTGACTGTTGGTAATTGTGTCTGCATCTTGACTAGGAGTTGAAAAAGAATAATACTCTGAAGCAAACATTTATTATCTAGATATCTCTACAAGCAAACCTGCTCATACAAGCTGTTTTATAACATATACAGGATTTAGTCAGAAAAGGGAGGCGATAATGGTGCATTTTTTTTCTCTTCACTAGTTTTTAAATAATGGACTGATACTCTACCAAGATACAAAAGGGAGCAGTAAGGAGAGTTTTGGTTTTTATTTTTTTAGGATAATGAGTGCACAGAATTGATCATCTGTGGTGTTTCTGTTGATATAGACAATGATGCCCAGATAGTCCTGATTTTTACCAACAAAAACCATCTTAGGTTGGTTCCTGAGTGCTTTTTCCACCACCCTTACTAGCCTTTGACAGCTTCCTTTCTGGCATGTCTTTGTTTCAAACTCATTTTGCACATCTTTGATACCAACAGAAGATCAGCCATTCTTAAGAAATTGTTTCTTTTAGAGGGAAATGGAATTAGAAACACCCTGAGCCATGCTGGCTTGGTGCTGGTGGATTTGTCATGGTGGGTAAGGTCCTTTATTGACACAGGCACTCATTTTTAAAAAAATATTTTGGTTGCAACCTTGAGGTTTGACATTTGGATTCTGATTAAATTGGGTCTTCTCCACTTCACTGTTACTGTTTAGAGGCAGATAATTCTCCACAGGTGGTAGGTGCTGTCTCGTGCATTGCACTGTGTGCAGTCTGTTTACCAGCTCTGACCCAATCATGCCCTTAGCACATTCCCCCAACTCCAGGCCAGTCACAATCAAATTGTCCCCAGGCATCATGATCAGGTGTGGTCTAGGGAACAAAATTTCCCCTATTTAAGAACAACTGGATTAATTAATTTAGATTTTTTCTTTTTTTAAGATAGGCTCTCACTGTCTAGTTTAGGATGGCCTTGAACTCATGATGATCCTGCTCCCGAGAGTGCTGGGATTACAGGTGTGCGCCACAACGCCCAGCTCAAGAACAACTGGAGCAAACAAATAACATTTATGAAATATTTTACAAAGTGCTAGCCAGGTTCACTGCTCCCTTGTTGCCTGATGGGAGTTAGTTCCACAAACTTTTCCCTTCCTGCAGGTACCAAAAGCTGTAGATGATTAAAGCTCTTATGGCCTAGTATTTTCCTATACCCTATGCACACCCTCCTATCTACTTTAAATCATTTCTAGATTACTTATAATACCTAATACGATGTAAATGCTATATAAATAGTTCTTACAGTTTTAGGGGATAATGACAATACATATTCAGTACAGATGCAATTTTTCCCCCGAATGTTTTTTACATCAGGTTTGTTTCATTAAAGTGGCATTTGCAGACAAAGAAGGCCAACTACTGTATAATTTATATTTTGGAGAGTAAAATATTTCATGATAGTTTAGTGCTGAGAAAAAATTGTAGTCAAAGTAAAGGCAAACTGGTAGCACTGTTATATCTTCTTTAACTGTACTTGCAAAATGTTGGTAATTACTTTGCAATACAGATTGAGTCATGAAGAGCTGAGTGCATAGCCTGACTGTGAATGCTGGCTATGAAAACTGGTATATCTTGATTTCTTTAGGCTTTACTTCTGCTGTGAGGTAGCAGCAGTATTTGCTAGTTGCGTTGAGAATTTAATGATACAGCCGAGAGCCTGGATTATAGCAGACTATAATTAGTAGCTTTTATCATTACATATGTTTTTCAAGGAAAAATAAGAGAAGAAAACTTTGGAAGTGAGCATTCAGCACTGCTTATGAAAGTTAAAACACTTCTCTTCTTTTTCAGAGTCTTCTCAAATATCACCAAACCTAGATATCATGAAGGAGAAAGAAAATAAGGGGTTTTTCAGCTTTTTTCAACGCAGTAAGAAAAAGCGGGAGCAAGTAAGTATTTTCTTATGTAGCACTGCCTAAGATTAATCAAGTCTTTTAAAAAAAATCAGTGCTTTTCATCTTGAAATTACATGTAGACACTGCCTTTATTCTTTTACTAGACTGCGAGTGCTCCTGCAACTCCTCTAATAAATAAGCACCGCCCAACTTTTGTGAGATCCAATACCCTCTCCAGGCCATATGTGTCCAACACCCTGCCATCAGATGCACCCAAGAAGAGGCGGGCCCCATTGCCGCCCATGCTGGCATCGCAGATCGCACCCCAGGACCTTGAGCAGCCCCAGGAGAGAGCAAGCTCTTCCGTGGTGAAGTCCACAGGTGTGCAGGAAGCCGATGAGGTGGGCCGTTTTGTTTTATTTGTATGTTTTAAGGATGCAGGGAACCATCTGTGTTTTCCTTTTACCTAACTTGTCATTTTCCACACAAGTTAATAACAGATATTAATATGTAGTAAAATGAACTAGTTCCTAATAACATTAGTACCAGGAAGAGATTATGTATAGCTCTGCCATGTAGTGAAGAATGAATATTAATTTAAGTAGCTTTCATTTTTAGGCAAGTAAATGGTGTATAAATCTAGTCTTTGTTTCCGAAAACCCAACAGGGTCCCTTGCTTGGTGGATTTGAAATACTCATTTTCAAACATATACTCTTTTTTAAGAGCTGGGCAATCTTTGATATGTTCATGGGTTTCTACCTGCAGGTATCTTCTTGCCCTGACTCAGATTCTTCAGGGAAATCTTAGCATCAACATGGTATATTGATAGTCTATTTTTGAAATGAGTTTTTAAATGAAAATACTGCAATTCCCTGTGCTATTTTCCTCCCTGCTGGGACAAAATACCCAGCACCCACAACTTCTATGAGGAGAAGTTTCAATCCGTAGTCCCCTGCTTCCAAGTCAGGGTGGAGTGCAGGCAGGCATGGCAGAGTAGGGCTGCTCACTGCATGGAGGCAGGAAGCAGAGTGTGAAGGAGGAGCAGGAAAGAGAGAAACTCTTCCTGGCCATGACCTCATGACCACTGTCTTCTGACCAGATCCCACCTCCTAACATCAAGTCAGCTATAAACTCATGAGTGGACTAATTCAGTGATTATCACATCCCATGATCCAATCATTTCCCAAAATCCCACCCATGAGAATGTTAAGAAGCTGTGGGGGATGTGGTTACATCCACATGTAAACCACAATAACTCCTATGCTAGTTTCAAAGCATTGTTCTAGGTGTACCTTTCCTTCAAAGCTTGCTAATTATTTCTTTCCTTTAATCTGAGTATACCATCTCATGGAAATCCATTTGCAAACTATTTTTTTTTCATATTTATGCCACCTCTGCATTCTTTCATTTATGCAGAATGACAGTGTATTTAGGTAAATGTGATTGTGAGGCCATATATTCTGTTGCTGCACATAAGAGAGAATGACTTACATGACTTTGAAAACAAATTTTATTTTGAGATATCTGATACAGTGAGTACATTGCTTATATCTCGTTGAAGTATGCTATTTCTGTCTTGGAAATTTAGTAAGTTTAATGCTCAAGCAAGCAAACAGTTCCCAAACACCTGATATGTATTTGTGTCTTAATTTAAAAACAATATTTTTCGGTAGTTTGTAAATTACCATATGTGTCTTTAGAAAGCAGCAACTCAAATAGAAATGAACTTTTAAAATGCTCACCCTAAGTAGGTTCTTGGAAAATCACCTGTTAGACTCTCTTCTTATTTCTATTAAGATTTTCTTGTACAATTTAGTGTTTGTAGCATAAAGTCCCATTTTATAAATCAGAAGGAGAATAATTTTTTAAATGATAGAATTATATCCTGTATTCTGGGTAGCTGCCTATTGTTAGATGAAGCTTGGGAGACAGAGGGAGGTGATTCGTGAATTCACTTTTCAAATATGTAGGAGCAGTACTCTCTTAGGAGAAGTATGCTGGTCAGAGACTCAGGAATGGTAAGACGACAGATTGCCCGTGCCTGGGCAAGAAACAGAAGCTAAGCAGGCCAAATCAGACTCCCAATACCTTTATTTTGTGCTCATAGTATGCTTAAATTTCTTCATAGGGAGCTGTAGCATTTGCAGGATTGTTTTATATTTTTGATTAACATAAAAGTACATGATAAGAATGTCAATGATTATATTACTCTCAAGTGGCTACCAAAGTATTTTTACTTTGGTGTGGAAGTATTCTTAGCTGCTGCTCACAAGTCTTTATCATAGCTGTCCTCATTCAGTCTGTTCCGGGAAACTTCCTTTGTACTTGGATCCCCAAGAGGTCTGGCTTGTCTTTCTAATAGTCTGCATCTTAAAATTCAGCTTCCAATGACCTTGCTGAAAGCGCTTTCTTTTGATTCTCACCCTCTGCTCTATGAGCAGTTGGTGCCCCTCTGTTAAGTAATCTTTTTTTTTTTAATTTTTTTTTTTTAGTATGTTGCCTTTGGCAAAGTACACATCTTTATATAATTTTCTAATTATTTTTCCTTTTGATCCGGACATCTGGGTTGTTCTTTGATGTATTGTTCAGAAGGACCAGAATTATTTGTTTTTCCTTAGAGAAGCCAAAGAATCATTTTTTATTTATTCATTATGAAATTTAATAATTAAGCTACAGTTATGTTTTTCAGTGTGAGTATGCACATGCACACAAATAAACTTGTGCCTTCCAAGGCATCTCAGCACATTACATTTGTGGCCATGTTTCCAGGAGTGTTTTGTTTTTGTTTTTTTTTTTTTTTTTGTACCGGGGATCGAACTCATGACCTTGCACTTGCCAGGCAGGCGCTTAAGCCACTGAGCTAAATCCCCGGCCCTGTGGCCATATTTCATATGACTAATTATCTTTTTGTCTTGATACTTCTCACTTTCTTTGTCTTGTTACTCTTCTTACATCTCAACTCTGCTATTTTTTTCATGCTATATCCTTTCTCCATTTTCTAAGTAAAAATACTGGAATCCATGATCTTATTTATATTTACTGCACTGTTTAGGAAAGGATATCTTTTTCTTTGGTCAAATTCATGGACTTAAGGATTTCATCTGTAGTGAATATTGTCCCCTAAGAACTATGTCCATGTCCTAATCCCCAATACCTATAGTTAAGATGACCTTATTAGAAATAGGTTTTTATAGATGTAATGAAGGATTTAGAGAAGAGAACTTGGTTTGAAGTTGAGCTCAAATCCTATGACGTATTCTGCAAAGAGGCAACAATGCACAGGTATGGAGACTGGGAAGAACAGGTCACGTGAAGGTAAAGGCAGAGACTGGAGCTCTGGGAGCCCACAGAAGCCCAGAGAGAGCAGCGGAATCCTACGTGATGCCTTTGAGGGTAAAAGACCCTGTCAATGCCATCATTTCAGATTTCTGGACCTTGCAACCATGGAGAAGTAACTTGCTGTTGTTTAAACCGTTCAATCAGAGTAATCTGTTGTGGTAATCCCGGGATACTAATAATATCAGTTTTGTAATTGCAGTCCTGATATAATTCCTGTTATAGTTTTAACTCTTGGATACTTATTGACTTATCACTACCTGAAAAATCAGCAAATTTAGAACCATCTTCAGTTTTTTCTTTCCAGCTGAGAAGCCCTGCTGTTTTATTTTTCTTGCTTGCCTTACTTTTGACTTTCCCCCCTTTTTTTTTCATATCCACTTAAAGACCAATTCTTCGGGCCGGGGATTTAGCTCAGTGGCTTAAGCCCCTGCCTGGCAAGCGCGAGGTCGTGAGTTCAATCCCCGGTACCAAAAAAAAAAAAAAAAAGACCAATTCTTCCTGCAGTCTCACTTTGTTATGTCTTCCATTCCCTCTTGAAATCATTGCTAAAGAAATCTCGTGCAAAGACTAAGGAGACAACCAGTATTTAACTTGTCTTCAGCATGTTCTGAGTGTGGCAAACTGCCATGTTTATATTTCTTAATTATTACTTCCCAGTTCAGGATCTTTAGTCAGCTGTAATTTTCTGAATCTCAAGTTTTTTACAAACTTATCATAATTTTACTTGTAAGCTTTCATTCCTCTTCATCTTTAGGATGCTTTTAACTTTAGAAGATTTGACTCATTGTGGACTGACTCCGCCTCCTCCTCCATCTCTACCTATCTCTTCAGTGGATTCATTCTTTTACCTTTTTAAGGAAGAATTTTCTCAAGAACCTAGCACAAAATAATCTTTACTTTCTCTGAAGTTATGGCTGTTGTACTTTTTCTATGACTTTTATTTGTATTTATAGATAGTGTATCTATACAGCTCTAAAGATCAAATGGAAAATGCAGTGAAAATTGTCCTCCCTTTTGCTGCCCTGTCCCCCATAAATTCGCTTACTCAGAAGCAGCCCCTATTAACAGTTTCTCATGTGTCCTGCCAGAGATCAACTGTGCGTGTTCAAGCCAACAATTATGCCAACTGATCACCTTTTCCCAGTTGGTTATATGCTACATGCACAATTTATATTTCACTCTTTGATACTCAATGATTTGTTTTGGACAGCCTGATCAGTACACAAAGAGATTTCCCTTTTTAGAGGTTGCATGATATTACATTGATGGCTATAATATGATGTGCCTACCCTAGCCTCTAAAAGCATTAAAAGTTAGATTACTGTTTTTTAAATCTTGATAACATGGTTAAGCTTTCCTGTTTTCCTCTCCTCAACCAAAAGGAGGAGTCATGTTCTCCAGCAAAATTCTATAACATAGTAGTAAGCTTTTAAGAGAATTGGCTAGTAGATATTAACCACAGCTTTCATATAGCAAGGTGCAATAGAGACTGAGAATCTGTCACACTTTCATCACAAAATTGTAGAATTTCATTTGCATATCTGGTGACTTTTTAGAAATACCTGAATATCTTAAAGATTGCTTATATTTTATAGTGATTGGCCCACACAGTTTGTTTTTAAAAGCAGAATATATTTATTAGCAAAAGCAAGCTTCTGTCTGAGGGAGAGACAGAAGGGGTCCCGAGTGGATTGCCAAGAACCTTGCCATTTTTTAGGGGTTTGTATAAAGCAAAGCTATGAAGTGAGGTGGATCCAAGATAGGGAAAAATGGGAAATCACAAGGTAGCCATGAGGTGGAACAAAACTGTGGTCAACCAATGAGATTAAAAGCATAATTACTCAGGTAATATTGAATAAATCGGGATCAAATGGGCAAACAAGTCACAAGTGGGAATAAACACAGAACCGGGGCTCTTCTGGCTTCCTCAGGGTGATCGATGCCTATTAAGAATCAGTCCCTGGTATTTATCCTTAGGAAGTATGTGGTTGCATTTGTTTCATCTTTTGTCTTGAGGTCTGGCCCTCAGCGGAGGTGTCTGTCTCCCCTAACATTGCTAGGTATCTAATCTGCACTGGCTCCTTTGAGGGCCCAGCCCTATCTGACTTGACTGCCTTTAATATTTCTATCTAATTTAACTATCAGTGACATTCCTCTCTCTGAAGAAGTACCCTGAATTGCTGCGAGGGAGTAATGGGCAATGACCCAACCAGCTTCTTCAGGCTGAGGGGAATCTTGGTTGTTGATCGGCAGTCAGAGGTACTCCACAGAGGGTCTATCTAAAGGCCCTTGATAGATGCCGAACATTCTCATCTTGGGTAAGTGTATAGCATTAATTCTGGAGGAGACAAAGGCAAAGAAACAAGTATACATGTTGGACCACACAATTCTTAGCAATTCTTAAATTTTTACAGAAAAACCAGAATTTTGAGAAAGTTATAGTGAAAATTTAAGGACCAGCAACCAAAACATCACAGTCCATTACATGATAAATATAGGTACAATTAACACTTGAATTGATATTGTATATATGCACATATTCATCAAGTTTAGTGAAAAGTACCGATTTGTGACAAAACTGTTCTTATTTTATTGTTTACCTGTTATAAATTTAAAATCAAAATATCCATTATCATGCTAAACATAGCCTTTAACAATTTTGTTTTGAACTTGAAAATTTAATCAACCTCTATTTTTAATGATTGAAAGTACTAATGTGCTGTGAAAAATGTAACTGAAGAAGAAATAAATGGTCAAATTTGTTCTAAGTACATGAAGAGTTTTGGGTACACTTATATCCTTTAATTTTTATTGTCTATGGTGCAAAATAAACCACAAGGGTGCGCTGTTTAACAGAAGTACAGCATTCTAATTTTTCATCTAAAGCTTCCTTTAATAAAGCAAAAAAGAAAATATTAGAAATAGCCATGTTTTCTTAGAAATAGCTTATTTTGCATGAGTGAAGTGATGGAAAATATAGCTAGAGAGAAAATATCAGTAATGCATGACAAAGGGTTGTATAATTAGCAGTTTTATACATTTTGAGCTTTCCATTTTTATGTTCTTTTAAGTAGTTACAAAACTTTGTTTGCCTTAGTCAAGGCCTACTGATTAATTTATCTGTTTATTGGAAAAAATTTTTCTAAACCACATTTCTTATATTTCTTTGCTTCCCATATTTAATAATTTGCCTCATTCCTCTAAGACATTTCTCAATATTGGCAAATTAAAATATTTGGATAGTGGTTTCAGAGCTTGTACTGAAATCAGTCACATAACAGGCTGTTGATTTTTCAGACTTGATTTTGACAGCTGATTATGACATTTCCATGGAGGATCCACTAAGGATGTAAGTTAGTAAATAATTGATCCTAACTTGCCTTGGAATATTTGTGCATCTAAAATTTTCTCCATCAAGAATACATCTTATGGAACACACTTTTCACTGTCAGTGCTGCGCTGTCTTTTTCATGTC
>PVJX010025369.1:0-26823 GCA_004027295.1 Dolichotis patagonum | reverse complement strand
ATGATTGGCAGTTTTATGTGGCTAAAAACCTGTCATCCGACACTTGTAACTTACTACTTTTTGTTACACATTCATCTCAGAAATATCTGGTCAACAACAGGAACCATGTCTTATTCACTATTATCTTCAACTTACAACTTGCACGTGGTAGACAGCTATCTGTTAAATCAATGTCTTCCAAACATTTTGTGGGGGGCGAGTGAGAGTGTCTCGCCATGTAGTTCAGGTTGGCCAACCCAAACTCCTGCCTTCGCCTCAGAGTTCTGAGGCTGCAGGGTGGTCTACCACACCCGGCTCTGAAGCATTTTCTAAATAACTTCTCCAGTGAGGAAACATACTCGCCCAGTGTGCAAAAACGAAACCAAGAGTCTTCCGAAGACGCTGTGCCACTAAGTGTTTAAGTCTGTAAAGCCCAACCACATTCCCTATAGAAGCTTTGGTAGCCAACAGCCTCCCAACCCTGGCGAAGTTCACGGCAGCCAGAGCCCGGGAGAGTGGCCAGGCAAGAGGCGGGCTGGAGGGTCCCGGAGCCCGATGACAGCCCAGAGACTACATGTCCCAGAAGGCTCCGCGGGGCTTTGCTGACTGGCGGAAGCGAAATGCACGGCAGCGTGATGACGTTTCTGGAGCGCTGACGCGCGGGATTTAAACTGCGACGGTTTACGCGGCGTTAGAGCTTTCCTAACAGAGTTGTGTTTTATTCGTGTTTTGTATTTCTCTTCCCCGCGGATCTCTAAGTGCCCATGGAGTCATCGCTTCAGTCTCGCTTGTTTCCCGGTCTCACCATCAAGATTCAACGCAGTAATGGTGAGAGGCAGCATCCTAAGGCCAAAGGGCACCCATGATCTCCGAGACGGCAGAGAGTACAGCCCCGCTCCCAAATGGCCGGGCTCTGAGTTACTTCCTACAGCTATGCTAGACCTAATACTCATGTCATTAGGAGAATGGCCAAACCCGCGCTCCAGAAGTCGGTTAGGGAAATTCAAGGGGTCCAGATCTTCATTGTCGAGTTCAGGAACATCTATCCCACTGCAGTGACTCCTTTGGTCAAATATACCTGCATCCCATTGCAGGCGATCATTTGAATGGTGTGTGTGTGTGTGTATGTGTTATCCCAGATGGCTCGGTTTTAAGACCTGTTCCCTGCACACCTCACTGTGAGATGTTCTAAGACAAGCTCCACGAGATTTGTGACTTATCTCTCTTAGTGTTTGCTTGTTTTAAAGGAGAAAAAACATCAGCTGCCCCTTCCTAGGTAAACTCCACATTGGGAATCTCTGTGGAATCCTAAAAGGAAGTAAATCCTAAACATGAAGCTCTCAGGACACAGGTAACTCTAGTCTTTTATAGGCTTAATTCACAGTGCCACTGTAAGAACTGTAAGCTTGGAGAGATCCTGTGTTTCCGTGGAATGGACAGAAGGAGGTGCCACAAAGGGCAAAGAGGTAGGTTCTATGAAGATGCTTCTGGTAGCAGATGTGGTGGGGCACACCCATAACCAGCTACTTGAGTAGGAAGATCACAAGTTTAAGGCTTACCTGGCAACTTACCGGGACCCTGTTAAAAAACTTAAAAAGGGTTGGGCATGTGGCTCCGTGGTAGAGCAGTTACCTAGTATGCCAAGCTTCTGTGCTCAATCATCAGTACTAAGGGGGGAAAAACTTCACTTTTAACATCTTCATGTACAAAGGATCTGTGGAAATTGAACCCCTAGGAACCTAGTTTCTGATGCTATGCTGTCCTTCCCAGTTGTAGGTAATCCTTTTTGGATGCATTAGGATTTTATTTAGTCAAGCCTGTTCTAAATTGAAGTAATCAGCCAGGGATATAGCTCAGCAGCACAGCACCTGTCTGACAAGCGCAAAGTTCTGAGTTTGATTCCCAGTACCAAAAATAAAAATAAAATAAATGTAAGTAATCAAAAGGTTCTTGTGTGTTTGTAGAAAGCAAACACAGAATCCTAAAACTTCGCTCATTTATCTAAGCCTGTAGTATCAGTTTGAATAGCAAAATCAGTAACCTATTTGAGGAGATAAAAGTATGTTTCTGAAGCTAGATGTGGCAGACACCTATAATTCCAGCACTTGGGAGGCTGAGGCAAAAGGATAGCAAGCTTAAGAGGCCAGCCTGGACAATATAGCAAAACAGCAATAAACAAAAAAGTATGTTTCTGAAACACCAACTAATAAGGCAACTTGTGATGAATGGCACAGAAGAGCTAGAGCAGCTCAGCAGTGGCTGTTCTTGAGGGTGGAGTGGAGTGTGCAGGTTTAGGTAAAACAGTGGGATGTTACACATAGGATCCAGTGAAAAAAGCTGGCTGCAGGCCAGTAAATCCTTTTGGAAGCTCAGGATACTTTGCAGGGCAGTTTCAGAGAAGAGACTGGAGGGTCTTCCTAGCACCTAAGATATTTAGATGTTTTTCTGTACACAGTGGGGAGCCTTGAAATGATTTGAGCAGAGGAGAGATTTGTAAAAGCATTTCCATTCTGAAAGCATTATGATGTGAAAAAGGTTGCTGGACTGCATGAAAACCTGCATTTTAGTCCATCTCCATCTATGCTTTATGTGTTCTTTGGAATGCTTCTACCTTTCTTAGAAATTTAATTTCCTCTCCTATAAAGCAAAAGATGTTGATAATAGCTGCCTCACAAGGTTGTTGTGAGGACTTATTTAGTGAACCCTTTTGAACTGGATCTCAAATTCTGGATAGTGTGTTGGGTGTAGGAATGCAGAGGTGAATGGAATGCACCTTGGACCCTCTCTCATGGAACTTTTTGAGATAGCTCATGGAAAGGGTCTAGTCAGCACAGCACGACCACTGGCTATGCAGATATTTAGGTGGCATATTTGAGAAATACAAGAATTGAATACTGTTCAGTATCTGCACTTAAAGAAGTAAGAGATTCCTGAAAGGCACCAGTTCCTTGTGATCTGGTTTTTATTTTAGCTTGGTTTGGTTTTGTGGTACTAAGATTGAATTCAGAGCCTTTGCACTGAGCTACATCACCAGCCCTTTTTTTTTTTTTTAATTTTAGGAACATTGGCGGTTAAAAGCAGAAATATGTATTGAAAGAAAGAAAGCTTCTGTCTGAGAGAGAGACAGAAGGAGTCCCGAGTGGGTTGCCTCCTTTTATTTTGCATTTTGAGACACGGTCTCACTGAGTTGCTCACACTGGACTTGAACTTATGATCTCCCTGCTGTAGACTTCTAGAGTACTGGTATTATAGGTGTGCAATCTTGTGTGGGACTTGTCTTGTACATTTAGAAATATATATCTTTTTTTTCTTTTTGGTACCGGGGATCAAACTCACAACTTCGTGCTTGTAAGGCAGACACTTAGGCTGCTGAGCTAAATCCTCAGCCCAGAAATATATCTCTTGCTGGGTATGGTGGTACATACCTGTAATCCCAGTGCTCAGGAAGCTGAGGCAGGAGGATTGCCATGAGTTAAAGGTCAAACCGCACTACATAGCAAGACTCTTGTCTCCAAAAAAAAAAATATTTTTCTATCTATTCTATCTGTTTATCTATATCTTGTTAGATCCCCAGCTCTGCATGCTGTTATCTTAACTTGCACCTAATAAATGTCTTAATAAGCCAGTTAATAAGTATAAATTCAAAAAAAAATAAGTATAAATTGAACTAAGGGTATAGGTCAGTGGTAAAGTGCTTGCCTAGTATGCATGAAACTTTAGGTTGGAGCCCTAACTCTGAAAATCAGTTAATCAGTAAAGTTGTTTATGTGAGCCAAGTTCTAGGGAGGCTCCTATAATCCTAGTACTTGGCTGAGGCAAGAGGATTGCTACAAGTTTGAGGCTAGTATGGGCTACAAAGTGAGTTCAAGGGTTCAAGGGCAGACTGGACTATATAACAAGACCCTGTGGGGGGGGGGTTGCATGTGTGAGTGGTAAAGCCTTCCACCTGGAGTACGTGGTTCAGCCCAGTCACATTTTAAAACATAAACAAGTTGGGGCTAATTTGGAGGGAAATGTGTTTGTGTTTATGCTGGGAATCAAACCCAGTCCCATGCATACCAGGAAAGGACTCTACCATAGTTACAACCCTAATGCAGTTTGGTGGGAGTTGTTTGTTTTTGACAGCGCTGGGGATTGAAACCCACTATACTGAGCTACATCTGCAGACTTTTTAAAAATTTTTTTGATATAGAATCTCACTGAGTTGACTAAGTTGCCCAGGCTGGGCTCAAATTTGTGATCTTCCTGCCTTAGCTTCCCAGAGTACTTCAATTATAGGCACATGCAACTACACCCAGCTCAGTTTGGTGTATTAAACCTGCTGTAAGGTTATGCTGGTGAAGTTTTATTTCTAAAGGTTTGCAGGAGGACTCTGATGATGTAAACCTAGAATTGTGACCTCATTTTGGGTGTGACAGAAAACTGTGACTAGGTGAGAAATTTCTGTGCCAATAGAAAATGTAGGTAGGCTTAGGGTTAGGTAGCAGCTGTCGGGAACTTGTTCTTGCCTGTAAGATCCTGGAGGCCCTCTCTTTTGACTGTCACCAGACAACTTGTTTCCTCCTCAAGTCAGCCAGCAGGCTCAGCTCAGAGGCTGTGTCCAGCAGAACCCCACTCCCAGTAGGACAGAAGAGTCAGGCAGCCCGGTTCTTCTGTGGACTGCCTTTTTGCCTGCCTATCTGTTTCTCTTCATTTTATTTTCACTCTTGAGATCTAGTTTTGGTTTGGAAATCAAACACCCATATCCATCTAATGCCAATGGTAAATCCTTATGTAAGACTGCTTTATAACTGTCAGTACTTTGTGGAATTTAAGCTTGATAAAGCTAAATCTAGGGATGGCAGTGATTGCATATGCTTTAGGATTGAATGTTGCTTTACTGAAACTCTTTTTCTTTGCAGATTGATTTTGACGATGTGGCTACAATAAACCCAGAACTCTTACAGCTTCCTCCTTTGTACCCAAAGGACAATCTGCCCCTGCAGGAGAATGTAACTGTCCAGGTAGGCACTTGTCATCAGGTTATAACTGAAGCCCCGGAGAAATCATGTCTTTGCTTTTTGCTGATTTGCTGATTTGTTTTTTGGTACTGCATAGCACGTGGGCCCAGGATAGCCCCCTTTAGAGTTGATAAAGGCCATATTATGGTTGTTTGTTTTGATTTTCAGAAACAGAGACGCAGATCAGTCAACTCCAAAATTCCCACTCCAAAAGAAGGTAAATGGATTTCTGGTGAGGCTGGGGCTCTGAGTTGTTGTGGAAGCTATAAAATAGACACATTACTCCAGTTTAGCAGGTCATTGTGTAGGCTGAGTTCTGCTCTGGGTCCTGAGCATCTCTGAGGACTAGTGTAGCACACAGCTAAGCTCTGAGTCCCTGATGCATTTGAGAAATTGGCTTACTCACCTAAAAATCTTTCCTATAGAAACTGGAACCCGCTTTTGGGGAGAGGAAACCAGGCCCCAGCAGGCTTGTTCCTCAGGGGAGCAGTCTTCCCTGGGTGAGAATGGGCAACTTGGTTGGAGCTGTTTAGAAAAACAGTCAGTGGTGTGATGGAGTCAAGGGTTTGGGGCCAGTGAGAGTTGCAACTGTGCCCATAGTCTCAGAGAAAATTGGGATTGCTCTGCAGAGACAGCATGAGCCTGCTTTGGCTAGCTACTACACACTGTGACTATAAAGACTGGACGTAATCTCAGCTACCTGAAAAGCACAGCTTATTACTCAGGGCCAGCCCTGGCTGCAGGCCATTAAACTGTACAGCTGTCCTGGTCCAGGATAATTGCCATCATGTATGTTGTGGTGGTGTAGGAACCCAGAGAGTACATGGCTGGAGTTTCTGATTTTAGGGGCTTGGGTAGAAGATGGCACTGGTACAGGCTTGAGCAAGACCTGGACTGGGTCTTGCCCTGGTTGTCTCTTGCTGGTGTACCCTAAGGAGCCGCAGGAAAGGTAGGAATAGCAGTATCCCATTCCACACGCATGTCTACAGAGAGTATTGATGCAACTGTTTTTCTCCAGCATCTCATGCATGCCAATACTCACCTGCTCTGGCCAGGCATAGTGGCGCATGCCTGTAATTCTAGCACTTGGGAGGCTGAGGCAGAAAGATGGATCACTGAGTGTTTGAGACCAACCTAGGCTACATAGTGAGACCCTGTCTCAAAAAAACAATCACCTCCTCTGCCACTGAGCTACACTTCTGGCCCTGCAGCCCTTTGTGTTTTATTTTTGCATTGAAACCGGGACCTGGAACATGTTGAGGCAGGTGCTATACCACCAAGCTACATCTTCAGCCCTTTTTCCTATATGTTTTGGTTTTCTTTCTCTCTTTCTTTATTGGTACTAGGAATTGAACTTGAGACCTCAGAATTACCAGCTGAGCTACATGCCCAGCCCTTGTTTTGTTTTTGAAACTGGATCTCATTAAATAGTTCAGTTGAGCTTGCTAAGTAACCCCACTGTCCTCCTGCCTCAGCCACCTGAGCAGTAGGATTATAGGCATGTACCGCCATGCCTGGCTATTTATTTATTTATTTATTTATTTATGGTGTTTTTGAGGTATTGTCTTGCTGTATAATTCAGCCTGGCCGCAAGCTCACTATGTAACCCAGACCTCAAATTTATAATATTCCTTCAGTGTCTGCCTCTGAAGTGCTGAGATTACAGGCATGAGCTACCATGCCCAACTAAATCATTTGTTATTCAGGAAAATTAAAATAGTTGCTGCTACTTGTAAAAGAAATGGATGACTGATGTTCCTCAGCTTACAACAGATTATGTCCTGATAAACAAATTGTAAATTGAAAGTATCACTTTAACACACAGAATCACTGGGTGTGATAGCCTACACTTATAATCCCAGTACTTGGGAGGCCAAGGCAGGAGGATCACCATGAGTTCAAAGCCAGCCTGGGGTACATAGCTCAAGGCCAGCCTAAACTACATAGTGAGACCCCATCTTAAAAAACCTGTAGTAGCCTGGTATAGTTGCACACGCCTGGTATAGTTGCACACGCCTGTAATTTGGCACTTGGTAGGCTGAGACAAGAGGATTGCTTCAAGTTCAAAGTAGAACAGCTGGGGGTTCATAGTTAGTTGAAGGCCAGCCTAAACTACATAGCAAGACCCTATCTCAGAAACAGAGTTTGGTCAGGGATTTAGTTCAGTGGCATAAACGCCTGCCTAGCAAGCACGAGGTCGTGAGTTCTATCCCCGGTACCAAAAGAAAAGGGAAAAAGGAAAAGAATTATTATATTGCTTTCAAGCTCAGCTTGAACAATTTAATAACTTAACAATATTCTATCTCAAAAAATTTTTTAAAAGTATAAAGTAAAAAGCTGGAGGTATAGCTCAGTGTGAAAGTCCTGGGTTCAATCTCTAGGGTTGCTGGCTCAGAAAAAGGTTTTTCTTCTTTTTCTTTTTCTTTTTCTTTTCTTTTCTTTTCTTTCTTCCTTTTTTTTTTTTTTTTTTTTTTTTTTTTTTTTTTTTTTTTTTTTTTTTTTTTTTTTTTTTTTTTTTTTTTTTTTTTTTTTTTTTTTTTTTTTTTTTTTTTTTTTTTTTTTTTTTTTTTTTTTTTTTTTGAGACATGATTTATTATGTAGTTCAGACTGGCCTTGAATGGCGTTGAATTCACTATATAACCCAGACTGGCGTCAGATCCTTGGTAATCCTCCTGCCTTAGCCACCAAAGTGCTGAGATTATTGGTGTGCACCCCCACTTCTGGCTACACTAGTTTCTAATGAATGTGCATTGCTTTCATACCATGATAAAGTTGAAAACTCATAATTCAAAGCATTGTAAGTCAAGGTAGTACTATGGCCAGTATGGCTGCTGTTAGGGTCAGTGATACTTGTTCTCAAGGACTTGGAATAGGCCCATCTCCACAGAAATGATTTCAGATTTGCCGTGGGTCCTTCCGTTTACTTAAGACAAGCACACTTGTGGGAGATAGTATTACCTAGAAACTCCTGGGTTTATAGAATGTGTGCAAATAATTTTGGGGATTATTGGTATTTAGTCTTGGTTCCTTCCCTTGGGTAGAAGGAATGGTAAGTTGGGCTTCTCTCTAGTGGCAGGAACTCAGCTACCTTGTAGATCTGTCCTCTCTACCCTGCTCCTGCCCCACGCAGCTCTGACTGGCTGCTTTCTTTGGTTCTCCAGGTCTTCGAAGCCGCTCCACTCGTATGTTCACTGTCCCAGAGGCTCGAATCACTGCTCAGGAGAATGATATGGAGGTAGAGCTGCCTGTGTCCACCAATTCTCGCAAGCAGTTTCCAACTGCTGGTGAGTAATGAATGTTCTCTTCCTGTTTCAGGCTCTGTGCCTGTACCAAAATGTTCTAGGATACCTCCACTCCCTGGGTCCAATACTGTATGACCACTGCACCAACACTTGTGTCTTTGTGTGAAAATCATCTCGTTTTACTTTTTTAAAACTCAGTTGAGCCAAGTGTGGTGGCCCATGCCTATAATTCCAGCACTCTGGGAGGCTCCTAAGTCAAGCCTGGGCAATTTAGCAAGACATCGTCTCAAAATAAAAAACAGAAAGAGCTGGGGATATTGCTTAGTGGTAGCATGTGCAAGGCTCTCAGTTTGATCTCTAGTACTGCAACAACAAAAAAAACTGCAGTTGCAACACTATATTGTACACACAGAGGCACATATACACAAGGAAATGCACATATCCTTGAACTTGTACGTAGTTTAGTTTTCACAAACTGAACACACTCATGTAACACCTGGCTAAGAATATTACCTGCACCCTAAAAGTACTCTTCAGACATGCTTCAGTTCTTAATCACCACTAGCATCAGCAGTTCCCCCGGAGGAGGGGCCTTCTGCAATCCTGGTTTGGTTGTGTTTTTTTGGTTTTTTTGGGTTTTTTTTGTTTTTTTGTGTTTTTTTTGTACCAGGGATCAAACTCACGAACTCGAACTTGCCAGGCAGGTGCTTTTGCCGCTGAGCCAAATCCCCAGCCCAATCCTGATTTTTTTAATAGCATAAATTAACTTTTTCTCCTTTTATACTTCATATGAATAGAATTGATTTTTCACCGTGTGTGTGTGTGTGTGTGTGTGTGTGTGTGTGTGTGTTTGAGACAAGGTTTTACTGTGCAATTCAGGCTGGCCTTGGACTCACTTTGTGGCCCAAGTTGGCCTTGAGCTCCCAGCAATCCTCCTGCCTCAGCCTCCCGAGTGCTGGGATTACAGACGTGTGCCACTATGCCTGGTGAGTTTTTAAAATGATTTTAAGCTGAGTGTAATGGCAGTGCCTGTAGTCCCAGGCAAGAGGATCATTGGAAGTTCAAGGCTAACCTAAACTACATCGAAAGACCCTGCCTCAAAACAAAAAATTTAAAAAAGATAATAATTTTAATTGACGTATTTATCAACCTTTAATAGATAATGTAAACTGGGCATAGTGGTGCATTCCTGTAACCCCAGCACTTGGGAGGCTGAGGCAGAAGCATCCTTGGAAATTTGAGGCCAGGCTCAAACAAAGTGAGTTCAAGACTAGTCTGAACCATACAATGAAATCCTGCCTAAAAAAAAAAAAAAAAAAGGTAATGTAAAGTAGCCAGGCGTGGTGTGCATACCCTGTGATCCCAGCACTAGGAGAAAGTCAGAAAGACCTGGCCCAAGAAACCATGCTTACATGCCTTACTAAGCAGTTCACACATTGTTTAAAATATTTTGGGGGGAAAAAAAGATATCTTCATCTAGGAACCAGCCGGGCCATGCAGAGAGGGTGGTAGGCTGAGTAACAGAAACCATACTGTTTCTACTGCAGGAGCTTGAGTCCCTGCTCAGTGGGCAGGAAGTGGCCTCCCCGAGGACAGCTGTGGTGTGCCTGCCCCTCCAGTGACTCTTGTTCCCCCGCAGCTCGCCCCCTTAGGCCCTCCTGCCCTGCAGTGGCTGAAATACCATTGACGATGATCAACGAGGAGGTGGAAGAGCAAGTCCACTCCATCCGAGGCAGCTCTTCTGCACACCCTGTGAACTCAGGTAGATGCGCTGTATGTGGCCCTGCTTCCAGTGCAGGACAATTAACAGCTGTCCGAAGCCTGGCTTGCCTGGGCACCTGAGTTCAAGCCCTTTATCACCTCGAGGGCATTGTTTCTTGTGGCCGTGGACTCAGGCTTTCACAGTAGTCTGGACTCAAGTCTTTCACAAGACTGGGAGAAGCCCTCTGAAGTAACTGAGGTGTTATCACAGCCAGGCTATCAACCAACACCTGAAGAACAGCCCAGAGTGAGTTGAAACCAAGCAAGGCTGTTTGAGCTTTTTTGATTATTGAGAAAATAGCCACAGAAATATAATCTGAATCAGAACTGAAGTGCTGCTGGGTGTGGTAACGTATACCTGTAATCCCAGTACCCCAGCATTTGGGAAGCTGAGGCAGGAAAATTGCCACAAGTTTGAGGCCAACCTGAATGACAAGGCAGAGCAAACAAAAACCAAAAAAATAAAAACCAAAATTGGCGTGCTGATGTCATGGCTCTGATCTCACATTAAGCAAATTATTACTTCATGGATGTACAGTAGTCATACCTGTTGACTCTTGTAGCATACAGCGATGTAAGGATCTAGTGAAGGCCTATTCCCTGGAAAGGCCCAGGATTCAGCAAAACAGCCAGACAAGAGCCAACTGACATGGCAGATAAAACAGTGGGCTTCTTTTTTCCCCTAGTTCGGAGGAAATCTTGTATTGTGAGAGAAATGGAAAAGATGAAGAACAAACGGGAAGAGAAGAAGGCACAGAATTCTGAAATGAGAATGAAGCGAGCCCAGGTACCTTGGGATCCTTGGCAAGGCCTTTAGAACAGGTAGGCGTCACCAAAGTCTGATGGGCAGCAGGAGTACAGTCAAGGCTGCAATTCCAGTGTCTAGCGGTTCAATTTCTCATCAGGATTTGGAGAACACAGAGACAATTCAGAAATTTATCTGAATACCCTTAGATGAGTAATACTTGATGCCAGCTGTCCATATGCTGTGGTGCTGGGCTGAACAGTCACGTCTTTTCCCTCCCTGGAATTAGCTACACTTTCTTCAGGGCAGCGGCAGTTGTAACAGACACCCTGCTGAAACCCTCCCAAGGTGCAGAAGGGTGACCCTCATCTACCTCCTAGGGTGGTGTGGTGCATCCTGGGCTCCCCTGTGGATCTCTGCTGCCCTGGGCTTGGTACTTGGTTTCTCAGCCTTGAACCAGTGCAGGGCAGAGCTGTTGTTGCTGCCACTTAGCACTGAGTCTGCGCGCATTTACATCTTGACAGTCTGCCATTTTTTGTTCTTGTCCGAAACAGGAATATGACAGCAGCTTTCCAAACTGGGAGTTTGCTCGGATGATTAAAGAATTTCGGGCTACTCTGGAATGTCATCCGCTTACTATGATTGATCCTGTAAGTAAATTAAATGACACGTACCCTGTTTCCTGAGTAGGTACAGAACTGAAGGACAGAAGACTTGTCTTTTACAAGTGTGCAGGAGTCTTTCACCCTAGAGATGGGGGTTTTTTGCCATGTCTGTGTGTGCGTGCGTGCGTGCATGCATGCATGCATGCATGTTAGGGTTAAACCCAAGACCGCTCATAAACTAAGTATTACCATTACTAAATCACACGCCCAGCCACACACTCTCTACCTTTTAATTTGTTTTGCTTTTCTGAGGCAGGATCTTGCTCCGTAGTCCACCCTGGCCAAGAACTCATAATCGTCCTGCCTCAGCTTCCCAAGGGCTGGAGTTACAGCATGTGTCAGCATCCCTCAAAATACCTTCCCCTCCTTTTTTAGCACACCCTTTGATGGGCTGGAGCTAGTGAGGGCTAGGTGGGAGATCTAGTTTACAAACTGCTCCACGCTGACTATTATGTGTTGGCTGGGCTCTTGCTAATAGTTGTGAAAATAATGCTGAAACCTCTTATAATTATCAAAGTGAGAAAAACCTGGAGGGCGTGCAGTGCTCCAGTGCTTTTCCTTGTAGTTGTCTCTTTTCATCCTCTTGCAGATAGAAGAGCACAGGATCTGTGTCTGTGTTAGGAAACGGCCACTAAATAAACAAGGTAAGCCACTGAATCAGGAAGGGGCGTTAGACTTGGTGGTACCCTGTGTTCAGGGAGTGGCTCCTAAAATACTTTTCTCCTGCAGAATTGGCCAGAAAAGAAATTGATGTGATTTCTATTCCAAGCAAATGTCTTCTCTTGGTTCATGAACCCAAATTAAAAGTGGACTTAACAAAGTATCTGGAGAATCAGACATTCTGTTTTGATTTTGCATTTGATGAAACAGCTTCAAATGAAGTTGTCTACAGGTTAGTCCACTGCCTCCTTTTTCCTCCCTTCTGCTCCTTCCTCTGGTGTGGGGCTGAATTCATACTCATTCCTGACCTCATAACTTGGAGCAGCTCGGGCTCCCAGCATCAGGACTGTCCCTGTTTCGCAGCCTCGCCCCTCAGCGGCTGAGTGGCCCGAGTGGATCGGGAGTGAGTAGACCACAGTTACTCAGGGTGCCAGGCAGGCTGTAGGGCCCAAGGGCCGATGCAGCCACCCCATTTTTCACCATGGTTAGTGAACTCAGATGACTCCAGAGCTGCTCTGACCAGTGCGCACCCAGTAGCTTCACTTAAATCTAAGTAAGACTTAAGTAAAATTAAACATTCCGCTCCTTATTTACACCAGCCTTGTTTCATGTAATAAGCAGCTGCAAATGGCACAGGCTGCGCTTGGACAAAAAGTTCTGTTGGACAGCACTGCTGTGGAGCAGAGGGTGACAAACTGGCTCACAGGCCAAAGCTGGCTCATGACCTCTTTGTGTAAGCCAAGAATGCTTTTATGTTTTTAAAGGGCTTTTCAAAAAGAAAGAAGAAGTGTGACTGTGTGTAACCCTCAAAGCATAAAATATTTTAGGCATAGGTTTTCCCTGCTCCTTGTAGTGTGTTTTAGGCTGGACATTATCACAGCTGAGGTTTTGATCTCCTGCCTCTGAAGAGAGGAGGGGCTACATGGTGTATAATGCGGGCCATCAGCTTGCTCCCCAAGTCAGCTCATAATATGTGAGCTTGTCCCTAGGGTTGAGACAGATGAGACCACTGAGGCAGAAGAGGAGTGCTGTGATTAGAAGAAAAATCAAAAGTTCTGGAAGCTCTGCAGTGGAAGGATGGACTGTGGTCTAGGGAACACATTTTGGGAATGGATACTGGTCCTTGTATCCATAGGATGCTAATCTGTGAATTTGGCCAACCACAGATCAAAAATACTTAAAAAAAGATTGTGTCTGTACTGAACATATTCAGATTTTTGGGGTCTCGTTTTTCTAGTCTAAACAATACCACATAGCAACTACATTTACATTGCGTTAGGTATAATAAGTAATCTAAGCTAAGTGGTGACTCACCTGTAATCTTGGCCTGCAGAAAAGCTGAAGCCAGACCATAGTAAGTTTGAGCTTAGCCTACACAATTTAGTGAGATCCTGTCAAATTTAAATGAAAAAGAGATAGGGTTGTTTCTCAGTATGAAGCCCCCAGGTTCAATCCCCAATACTAGAAAAAGAAAAAAGTAATCTAGAAATGATTCAGCTATAGGGCGAGGTAGGTAGATATGAACACTATGTCATTTTATATAAGGGAACTTGTGCAGTGATGATTTGGGTTTGGGGTGGTCCCTGAACCAGTCATCCTTAGATATAGAGGAGTAACTGTACAAGCACTCTCCACCTGTACTCCATTTTTCTCTCCTAGGTTCACAGCAAGGCCACTGCTACAGACAATTTTTGAAGGAGGAAAAGCAACTTGCTTTGCATATGGGCAGACAGGAAGTGGAAAAACTCATGTGAGTATTTGCACCTGGCAGAGAAAGGCTTCTTCTGCCATTATTGGGTCTCTTAAAAAGGAAGACAAGCTGGATATGGTGGTACAAGCCTGTAATTCTAGCACTCTAGGAGGCTGAGGCAGAAAGATTGCAAGTTCAAGACCAGCCTAGGCAACTTAGACCCTGTCTCAAAATTAAAAGCACAAAAAAGGGCTAAGGATATAGGTCAGTGCAAAGTACCTGGCTTTAATCACTAGCTCCACCTCCAAAAGTAAAAAAAAAAAAAAAAAGGAAGACAGTTTCTTGAAGAAAATCTCTTTGAGCTGCGCTTGGTCCTGCATACCTGTAATCCCAACGCTTGGTAGGCTGAGGCAGGAGGATCACCATGAGTTTGAGGCCAGCCCAGGCTTTTTTTTTTTTTTTTTTTTTTTTTTTTTTTTTTGTGGGTACCAGGGATCAAACTCAAAACCTCACACTTGCCAAGCAGACACCTGTGCCACTGAGCTAAATCCCTGGCACAGGACTACATATTTTTGAGTGTTGACTTTGTATCCAGCTCCACTACTGAGTATGTCCACAGATTTTTTTTTTTTAATCAGTACCAGGGATCAAACTCACGACCGCGCACTTGCAAGGCAGGCGCTTATGCTGCTGAGCTAAATCCCCAGCCCCACTGAATATGGTTATCAAATCCAAAAGTCTTTTGGCAGAATGTTTGGGGTCTTCTAAGTAAAGTATCATGTCATCTGCAAATAATCTAGTAGTCTTTTGGTCAATTACAGGCTTGTACCACCATGCCCAGCTTGTCTCTCTTTTTTTTTTTTTTGGTACTGGGGATTGAACTCACAACTCACACTTGCAAGGCAGGCGCTTATGCCGCTGAGCTAAATCCCCAGCCCCATTTGTCTCTCTTTTTAAGAGACCCAATATGGCAGTCTATTTGGGGTCTTCTAAGTAGAGTATCCTGTCATCTGCAAATAACGATAGTTTAACTTCTTCCTTTCCTGTCTTTATTCCTTTTATTTCTTTCTCTTATCTAATTGCTCCAGCTAAAGTTCCCAGGGCTATGTTGAATAAGCGTGGACACAGTGGACATCTTTGTCTTTTTCCTGATTTTAGAGTGAAAGCTTTCAGTTTTTGTCCATT
The DNA here is from genome assembly GCA_004027295.1 of Dolichotis patagonum. NCBI lineage: Eukaryota > Metazoa > Chordata > Mammalia > Rodentia > Caviidae > Dolichotis > Dolichotis patagonum. The sequence goes on along the minus strand of PVJX010025369.1, from coordinate 11,896 downwards.
TAGTGTGATGTTCAGCCCAGGCTACATAGTGAGACTGTGTCTCGAAAACCAAACAAACCAGTAAACAAAATTAGAAAGCAGGAGCCCCATCACCTGTCTTTCCATGCCTGGTCCAGTCTCTGGTGTGCCCCACAGTGGCACTAGAGTCAGTAGTGATCTGGCCTGAGCCAAAGGCCTTAAACACAGTCATCTACCTCTTTCTTTCCTCTCACAGACTATGGTTGGAGACCTGGCCAGCAAATCCCAGAGTGCATCCAAAGGGATCTATGCCATGGCCTGTAAGTAGTGTATGCTGTGCACTGGGTTTGGGCAGAAAAACATGGTCACTTATCGGACTCTCCTCTCAGCCCAGGACGTCTTCCTCCTGAAGAATCAGCCCCGCTACCGGAACCTGGGTTTGGAAGTCTACGTAACATTCTTCGAGATCTACAATGGGAAGGTGGATAACAGAGGGGTCCCACTTCCTAAAACCTTGCCACTGGCTAGAAGTTGTAGACACAGACATCCTCTTAGTGGTAGGACCTATGGAGCAGTTGGCCCTGGCATGTGCAGCAGGCTTCATCTGACGCTGGTGTGGTGCCCAAGCCCAGCACACACAGCAGTTGTCCTCCTGGCTCCTCAAATGGCACCTTGGGTTGCCTGGCTTCCCTTCACCCACATCCCTCAGGAGCTTCCCCTGGCTCTGTACATTCTCATATTCATTCTCCCTCTACTTCTCTGCATGTTTGCAGAGTTGCCTTTCCTAGAGCAGGACCTAAGTAATAAAAATAGCTGCCAGGCATGATGGTGCACACCTGTAATCCCAGTAACTCGGGAGGCTGACACAGGAGGATCACTGTGAGTTCAAGACCAGCCTGGGCTACAAAATGAGTTCAAGGCCAGCCTAAACTGCATAGTGAGACCCTGTCTCAAAAAGAAAAAAAAAAGGCTAGTATTAACCACCAACAGGATATGTGCTAAGCACTTGTCTCAACTTTACAGATGGCAAACAGGCTAAGGTCGGGCAACAACCTGCCCAGGCAGCTAGTGAAATAGTAGAGTTGAGTCAAACTGAAGCAGATTGGTTCAGGTCTCGAGTAGAGTGGTATCTATCAGCTTGTTTTCTCTCTGGCTTTCTTACTGCCAGCCCTTGTCTAAGCCAGGCAGAGTCTGTAGGAAGGTGGTAGTGGGCAGGGCACTCCGTACCTGTGACCTTAGGCTTAACGACACCCCTTGCCTGGCACAGTTGTTTGACCTGCTTAATAAGAAGGCCAAGCTGCGTGTGCTGGAGGATGGCAAGCAACAAGTGCAGGTGGTGGGGCTGCAGGAGCACCTGGTTAACTGTGCAGAGGATGTCATCAAGATGATCGACATGGGCAGCGCCTGCAGGTCAGAGTCCGGGCAAGGAGCAGGGGTCATTTTTAATGTCTGGTTCAGGTGACAGAATACCTTTGAGGTCATTTCTCTTTCCACATACTGCTGCCTGAATGGTTCTCTGCTTTTTGAAAGGGTGTTGGTAAAGCAGATGATCTAGTCCAGAGGCCCATCAGAACTGAGTCAAAGCTGCTTTATTTGCAAACATGCTTCCAACATCCATGGGATTCTCCTTGTTTTCCTTCCCTCTGTGGTGGAAGTTGGGACCTTTGGATCTGTTCTGGACTGGAAGCAATGGGACTATAGCTCCTTTGTACAGAAGTGGGGAAGTCCTGAGATGGTGAAGAGGGTGGTGGACATAGGCCCAAGGAAGGGCTGCTATCTTCAGGGTTCCCAGGTTCTGACAGGTGGTTCATGACAGTACACCTCCCAGCATGCCCTGCAGCTGAGGGCATTCCTCTGTGCCTGTGTCCTCAAGGGCCTGGCCAAGGCCCTAGCACAGAGTGCAATCTATACTGGTTTGGTTGCCTCGGACATGTGTTAGTCCCGAGCTGGAGAGAGAGCTGCTGTTCAGGGAGGGCAGAATAGAAGTTTGGGACAGAAACACACAAGATTCCTAGAATCCTAACTAGTATTCCTCCCTTACCAAAGAAGTGGGGACTGTGGTAGCTTAGATTCTGGGTCTCCTAGAGGTTAGTGGCCCCAGAAGTTCATAACCTTTCTTTGCCTTCTTTTGCCACAGGACCTCTGGACAGACATTTGCCAACTCCAACTCCTCCCGCTCCCATGCCTGCTTCCAGATTCTTCTTCGAACCAAAGGGAAGATGCATGGCAAGTTCTCTTTGGTGGATCTAGCAGGAAACGAGCGAGGTGCAGACACCTCTAGTGCTGACTGGCAGACCCGTATGGAGGGCGCTGAAATCAACAAGAGTCTCCTGGCCCTGAAGGTAGAAAGGGCTGGCTCTAGGGCTGAGTGGCCTAGAGGGCAACTGGGAGGGGAGCAAGTAGGCAACATGGAGGAGAGAAGGGGCCTCAGTGGTTTCCAATGTCCACAGGAATGCATCAGGGCTCTGGGCCAGAACAAGGCTCACACCCCGTTCCGTGAGAGCAAGCTGACTCAGGTGCTGCGGGATTCCTTCATCGGGGAGAACTCGAGGACCTGCATGGTGAGCGGGTCCCTGGAGAGGAGACAGAGATGCTGTCCATCCAGTTCTGGCAGGATGCTCGGCTCCCTGCAGCCAGCATACCCAGGCCCTCAGCCCAGCTTCCACACCTGCTGAGCTGCAGCAGCCTCAAGGCTTGGCCAGGTGGGGCCAGAGGGCCCACTCCTCACTGCAAGTCAGCAAAGCACTTGGCTTCAGGGAGCATGTTGCTGCCTTACCTGCCTGGTGGAAAAGGAGCTCCAGGCTTCAGAAGATGGGACTGTAAGGGAGCCGGAGAGGAAAGGCCTCTTCTCTTTTGTGGCTTTCATCAGGTCCACTGGCCTCCAGTCTAGGAAGCAGGCTGACTATGAGGACACAGGTCCAGGGCCTTGTTACCCTTTCTTTCTCTGTTTGCTCTCCAGGCTCATCTATGTGAGGTCTGCCATCCCTTCCTCCAGAAAATACCTCTATCTCTATGCTTTAGCTAGGACCATTTCCACGAGGAGCAAAGATTCCCTGGTAGTTTGGGGAGTTTCCATTTATTTGTGACACAGTCCCTCTGTTTAGTTGAGGATGCCCTTGAAGTTATGCTCCTCCTGCCTCAGCCTCCCAATTGCTTGGATTATAGTCATACATCACCAAGTCCCCCTGGAATTTTCTGATTGAACTCTTGTTTTTTGGTGGTGCTGGGGATGGAACTCAGGGCCTCATGCATGCTAGGGAGGCACCCTACCACTCCACTGCACCCCAGACCTCTGACTATGTTCTAAGCACCTCCCCACAAGGCGTTATCCCATTCCCTGGTGAGCTGAAATTTGCAGCAGGAGCCTAGAGGTTCTGAGATGGGACCTTGGTGAGTGGGTCAAGAAGCAGAAGGTAACTAGGTGCTCCTTCATTCACGCATTCATTCATTCTGAGGAATGAATGCAGGATGTGTTGAGGTATATCCCCAGTGCTTTTAATTTTTATTTCTTTTTGAGAGACAGTGTTTCATCAAATGGGTCATCTTGGGCTTGAATTTGGAATCCTTCTGCTTCAGCCTCCCACAATGCCTGGATTATAGGTGTGGGCTTGGGAATCTATTTTTAAGGTACTGTAGTTTGCAATGCCCATGGGGCGAGTCTCCCAGCACAGCACGGTGCCTACCAAGTCCTCCTGCCTTACCATGTGTGTCTGAGCCATGGTGCCAGGCAGCAACCCTGGCATAGGCTGTCTAGTGCCCTCACCTTGTTTCAAGCTCTGCCCACCCATCCCCTCTTTTGCAGATTTCCATGATCTCACCAGGCATTAGCTCCTGTGAATACACTTTGAACACACTCAGATACGCAGACAGGTACTGATGCTTCCATGGGGAAACCAGAAGGGCATGACTGGGATGAGAGGGCGGAAGCTGGGCTCCAAAACCACCACGTCATCCCCAGGATCCAGTGACTGTGTGTGGGTGCTCAGCCATGGTGCGAGGTTCTTTGAGTTGCCTACAGTGGGCAATGTATGAACGTCATGTCTAGCGTATCTCCTGGCTCTGCCACCAGTCTCTGGCTAAAAGTGAAGCTGCTGCTCCATCCCCCAGGGGTCCCAAGCTCCCTGCCTAAGGGGCACTGAACTCTGGTGGGGGGGCGAAGGGAGGCTGTGGTATCTGAGCCCTTCATATTTCCTCAGAGTCAAAGAACTGAGCCCCCACAGTGGGCCAAGTGGAGAGCAGCCAACACAGATGGAGACAGATGAGATGGAAGCCAGCTCTGCCCGGGCCCTGGCAGCACACAGCGTAAGGGTAACAGCAGGCTGAGTGGAAGCACACCTGGGGGGGGGGCAGCCCACTCTTCATGCTACCATCTCCCTTGTACCCCAGTTCTCCAAGGAGGAGGAGGAGTTGTCTTCTCAGATGAGTGAAGCTGTGACTCGGATCAGAGAGCTGGAGGAAAGGGCTGTGGAGGAGCTCAAGTCAATCACACAGGTGGGACAGCCCCAGCCAGGGACAGACTGGGCCCCTCCGCCCAGCCCATGGCGTGCTCAGCACACCTGGAAGGCGCCATGGACAGCCACTGTTCTGAGTCTGCCATCAGTCAGCTCTTCTAGGGCACCTAATTACCACTTCTCCCTTCTCAGTCTGGCATATGTTGAGCCTCCTAGCTGGAGCTGGTTCTGCTACTGGTGCTCCTGCTTGAGGCTTAGAAAGTGACTCATGCAGGGATCTAGAAGGAAGAACTTGGAGTATTTGGGAGGCAGCTGCTATGAAGGGAAGTGGTTGGGCCTGTCTTTCCCTCCCTGGAGTGCTCAGGGGTCCTAGGGTTCCAAAGGACATGACATTTCCAGGAGAAGGGGCTGGGGATTTAGCTCAGTGGCTTAAGTGCCTGCCTGGCAAGTGTGAGGTCGTGAGTTCAATCCCTGGTACCAAAAAAATATAAATAAATAGACATTTCCAGGAGAGATAATTGGCTGTGCCCAGAGCCAAGGTGTGAGCATATGACACCCTGTGGACACTCAGCAGGGCCCAGATGCCTCATGACCTTTGCATTCTCATACCAAAGACCTGGATTCCTTGAGGAGGTGGTTGCAGACTGTGAGGAGGGTGATATGATCATGGTGTTTTAGATAAATCACTGTGACGGGTATGGCTCACTATGGAGCACTAGCCTACCATGCTGGAGGCCCTGGGTTCCATCTCCCACACTAACCAAGACAAAACACTACTTACGGAGTAGAACTGGCAAATTTTAGTGACAAATTGGTGAAGAGTTGTCACTCCCAGTTTCTAACATAAGCATCAGGACCAGTGACATTTCATTGCACACAGGAGATAGGGAAAAGTTTGACATAGAGGATTTCCAGGTGTGGTAGTACACACCTATAATCTCAGCATGTGGGAAGCTGAGGCAGGAAGACTGCCTCAAGTTCAAGGCTAGCCTGAACTACATAGCAAGACCCTATCTGTAAAAAAATAAATTAAAAAAAGGAGGGTTTCCCTGGGGAGAGGGTTGAAAAACAGGATGTGGGGCATCGATGGAGGTGTGGTATCTGGTACAGCCATCTGTGTTGCTGATGATGGCCCCAGTGGTGACCTTCAAAGATGCCATTGTCACTGAACTGACACAGATCCTTCCTGTGGTTGCAGCTAGGCCCAGGCTGGCTTGAGCTCTCTGCGATGACTGAGCAGCCAGACTATGACCTGGAGACTTTCCTACACAAAGCTGAAGCTGCCCTGGCCCAGCAAGCCAAGCACTTCACAGTCCTGCAAGGTGAGTGTGGCCACGGGCTGAGGTGACGTGGTGGCCTGCTGGCTCCTGGGCAGTGTGGGAGTATGGGCCCTCTGACACTCCCTGTGTACCGCTGCACTCTCCTTCCAGAGGTCATCAAGGCCTTGCGCCTGGCTATACATCGAGAAGAGCAGACAAGCAAACAAATAAGCAGCAAGAAACGGCCCCAGTAATGGCAAATAAAGACCTGTTTGGTTCCCCTGGCGTCTTCCCCTCTGGCCCCTCCCCGGTGAACTTTGGGTACCTGGCGGGTTGGTCAGGGTCTGTGCAGGGGTAGGTTCTGGTAAATGTCAAGTGTTGGAGCACCTGGGGTGGGGAACATTACTTTCCTTTTCCTCAGATTGGGAGCAAGAGGAAGACGCTTCTAGTAGCCCTGCGATTCACCCTGCTCTTCGCTGAGAGTTCTATCTAGTTTCCCCGGGGCAGTGTCCTGTCCACACTGGTGGCTGCTAGTGGCCTCTCCTCGGACTGTCCTGGCCCTGTGGGAAAAGGAGGAGCCTCTCAGCCAGCTCGGGGCTGCCATATACACTCTTGGTCTGTGCACTTGCGTGTTTTGTACTTTAAAAAAAAAGGGTTTGGGTCTTCCTTCCTTGGCAGTTTTCGAGGCTCAAGAGAATCCCTAGTATATTTTATGTATTTATGCACCACGTTAAACAATAAAGCAAGAGAAAAAACTCAGCTTTTTGAGTGGTGTGTGGGAAGAGCCTGGGTTGTGTCTGAGCCTTGTGGGACCAAGGACACTGCTGCAGCTGTGGCTCAGCAGCAAGAAACGGCCTGTACTCTTCCAGGAGAACAAAGCCATGCCTACAGTTGCAGCGTCTCTGACTTGGTCACAGCTGATGACATGTACTAGGCTGCAGTACACTGAAAGGAACAGGGACTATCAGTGGAAGAGATGCTGCTCTCTCTTCCAGTCTGGAGAATATGTGGTAGAAACTTGGAAGCCAAGACAGGCAGAACACACATGTAATCCCAGCATTCTGGGAGAGTGAGACAGGAGGATCACAAGTTCAAGTCCAACCTGGGAAATTAAGCAGCTAATGATACCCTGTCTCAATAAAAAAAAGGGAGGAACAAAGGCCCTGGATTCAACCCCTGGTACCAACAAAAAAATAAGTCAGGCATGGTGGCACATGCCTGTGACCACTATGAGTTAGAGCCCAGCCTGGGCTCCATAGTGAGTTCAAAGGCAGCTGGAGCTACATGAGAAGACCTGTCCCACGTGAGCATGGTAGCACACCTGAAATCCCAGCACTCAAGCAGTGGGCCCCGTTTCAACAGCTCTCTTGTCTGCTGAAATGTCAGATTTGCGTTGGCTGTTTGTGTCAGAGATGGACTACCATGAACAAAACACAGGAGTGCACGAGAGCAGAAAGTATTTTAATATTCTCTCAAGAAAACTTGCTCAACTTCCTGATGGATGTATACTAAAAAACATAACATTAATTTTAGTCAGGTGTAGGACCCACAGCCTTAATCCCAGCACTCAGGAGGCTGAGGCAAGAAGATTGTTAGGAGCTGAAAGCCAACCTGAACTTTTATAAAGTGAGACCCTATTTCAAACAAAAACATTAATTTTACAGACTAGGAATGAAGCTATATGATGTGCACTCAAAACTACCCAAATGTTCTTGCCTTTTCTTCCTGGGTGAGCATCATAGGAAATTCATTATTGCTTAAAACATGACAAATGCTGCTGTCAGACCACACTATTTCATAACTGCATTTGACAGCTTCATTCAGGGGAGTAAATAACAATATAATAATCTCAGGGCTCTTTTTTTTTTTTTTTTTTTTTGGTACCAGGGATTGAACTCATGACCTCATGCTTGCCAGGCAGACGCGTAAGTCACTGAGCTAAATCCCCAGCCCATCTCAGGGCTCTTTCAACAAGGATAAATCTGCCTGACACAGGTGGAAATCAAGCTGAGTCCCCCTTGTCAAATTCCCACGAGTGAACTGGGGTTAGCCCTGAAGGAATGTCTGCATTTTCCATTGACTATAAAGGTGCTGGTAAGATTTCTGCTGGTTTTTTAGACTGGACATCAAAAACAGTGAAAGAAGAAAACCAGATAAAGTAAACTTCATCAAAATTAAAAATTTAGCTGGGCGTAGTGGCACACACCTATAATCCCCGCACTTGGGAGGCTGAGGCAAGAGTACTGTTGCAACCTGGGCTATAAAGTGAGCTCAGGGCCAGCCTGAACTGCATAGTGAGACCCTATCTTTAAAAAAAAATTTTTTTTTTAATTTTTCAAATGCCATCCACAATCAAGAAAGTGAAAAAACCCTTAGTACAGAAAAGAAATATAAAACATATCTATTAAAGGGCTGACATTAACAATCAACTTCCTACTAAGGCAGGAGGGTTGCTCAAATTTGAGACCAGCCTGAACTACCTACCAAGATCCTGCCTCAAAAAAATCTATTTTTCTAATTTATAAATGGGGAAAAGATTTGAAAAGGCATTTCAACAAAGAAAACATACACAGCTAATTATATGAAAAGGTACTCAATATCATAGCCCACTAGAGAGATGTGAGGCAAACCTGTAAAGATACAATGTATCGTTACATATCCACTAGAAGGCTAGAATAAGCCATGGAATTCATGAGTCATAAGGCTGATCAGAGGATCCCTCAGTCTAGATTCTCCTGTTTCTCTGGGCTGGTTGCAAGCACTGTCACTCAGTAAACAAATGGAATGTTGCCTTGAAAATCTAGAAAGGCCTTCCACTCCTTTGAGTGCTGGTGTAGAAGACAGTTTACTTAGTTAGCTTATGATAGTTCATTTACCTAGTGGAAGGGGCTGAGATAGAGTGGAGTGACCAGCCATATAATAAAAAGTATAGAGGTTTGGGGAGTGGCATAGCTGAGTGGCATGAGCACCTGCCTAGCAAGAGCAAGGTCCTGAGTTTGATTCCCAGTATAAAACAAAAATTAGGGGCCGGGGATTTAGCTCAGTGGCTTAAGCGCCTGCCTGGCAAGCGTGAGGTCATGAGTCCGATCCCTGGTACCAAAAAAAAAAAAAAATTAGTATAGACAAAGAAGTAGGACTTAGGACGAAGAATGAATGAAGAATGAATTTCCAGGCATCATGGAATGCAGCCCACAAAGATCCTGAATTTCAAGGAAATTATAATGCAAATTAACCACTTCCTTTTGAGATCCCAGTTTACTGTAATACTGCGTGAAAGAACTAGACTAGAAAGCCTGAGTCCTAATTGGTCATTTTAGAACCATAGACACCCAGGTAGGTGACCAGAACACTTGGACCCACCCCTTTCCAAAATGTTCCTTTTTGGGGGGTGGGAGGTTGACACAGGGTCTTGCCATGTAGTTCAGGCTGGCCTTGAGCTATGTAGCCCAGGCTGGCCTTGAACTTGCAGTGATCCCCCCTGCCTCAGTCTCTCTAAATGTTCCTGTTTTAGAAGTCATAGATAGCCATGATTAATGATGTCAGCCATAAACCCTTGTACATGCCCCCCCCATTGGATCAATACTGGCTAAGTGGCTATGCTTATGATCCTATAGGTTGATTGTAGTCTGACCCACACTGTACCCACATTGTGACTTTGCTGCATAAATCACCCCTGACAAAGGCCCTCGGTGGCAACCCATTTGGGATCCCTCCTGTCTCTCAGGAGCTGTCTCTCAATAATCTCACCTGTTCTTAATGTCCATTGTCTCTTGCAAATTCTTCAGTTTCAGGGGACATGCCTGACACAACTGACATTGAATAGGTTTCCTGTCCTTGGCAGACAGCCGCAGCCCCTTTCACTACAGTGACCCTGTAAAAGACCTCAGGGCCTGAATGACAGCCAGGATGGTCCCTCTTGGGTTTGCTCTGAAATAAATACATGTTGAGCATATGTCTCTTGTTTATTTTTTATTTATTTATTTAGTACCAGGGATTGAACTCACAACTTTGCGCTTGCCAGGTAGGCGCTGTGCCACTGAGCTGTATCCCCAGCCCCCATTCCACTGTTTCTCTTTGTCTTTCCCTAACAATAGTTCTCCCATATCTCTGGCACGATAGGCATTTACCACCATACCCAACCATCTTCATTTTATTTATTTATTTATTATTTTATTTATTTTTGTCTTTTTTTTTTTTTGGTACCGGGGATTGAACTCACGACCTTGCGCTTGCCAGGCAGGCACTTAAGCCACTAAGCTAAATCCCCGGCCCTAGTCCTTGACTTTTTTTCTGGCTGACCTTTTTTCTAACTCTCCTCTCCAGCCTGTCATGAATACTTTTATCCTCGTGTACTTATTTACAAACACCTGTGGATGTTCATCATAAAGTCAATATAGTAAATAAAGTACCATTTCCTGCTTTGCTGTGTTCTTTTTAAAATGTGTTATGGAAAATTTTAAATGTGTTCAAGGTAAATAGAATAGTATACTCAACTCTCATGTACCCATCATGAAACTATTAACAATTTTGCCATTTTTTTTTTTTTTTTTTTGTACCAGATATTGAACTCATGACTTCACACTTGCCAGGCAGGCACTGTGCCATTGAGCTAAATCCCTGGCCACCATTTTGCCATTCTTGTTTCAGCTGTACATCTACCTATTTCCCACCATCCTCAATTATTTATATAGCTCTTAATTTTTTAAGGGAAATTTATAATTTTTGCTATACAGATCTGCCCTTAAACTTGGCTATGTAGTCCAAGCTAGCCTCAAATTCTCCGTGATCCTCCTGCATCAGCCACCCGAGTGCTGTGACTACAGGCATGCACCATCATTCCTGGCACAAATCTAGTTTTTACTTTTTTTGGTAGCAGGAATCAAACTTAGGACCTCATGCTTACCAGGCAGGCATTGTGCCACTGAGCTATATCCCCTGCCCAACAAATGTGGTTTTTAAATATATGTTTTATTCTTATTCAGGTATAGCAAGGTTAACAGATTATAAGATGACAGGCATTGCAAAGATAGATTTTTGTTTTGTTTTTTGTTGTTATACTCACAGATCCCTAGAGAAGAGAAGGACAGAATGTGGGCAGAAAATTTATTGTAGTTTCTGAAGGAAGAGATGAGACTGGGCGAAAGAGGCTTGAGATGGGCAAGTGTGAATGATTTCAGTGGTGTTGGGGCAAAGGAGCTTTGTCTGCTGCCTGGTTGGAGAGATGAAGAGATGAGGGAGGAAATATTGGCTGGGAGAGTGACTGCATCACAGAGGGGCAGTTGAGAGGTGAGGTCTGGCCTGGTGGTTTGCACATGAAAAGCTCCCTGTGGAACTCCCCAATTCACCAGTTCTGGGAAGGCCAATCTGGTCCATCCAGGGCCCCAAGATGTCAAAGCAGTAGACATACAGAATAAAAAGGCACGATTCCTACACACACTGGACAAGATAGTTCTATGTCCCTCTCTCCAGAAAGTTCCCCTGCATCCCTTCCCAAACTCCATCTCCCTCCAGACAACTACTGTTTTGATTTTTTCACTTTAAATTCACATTGCTGTAGGGCTGGGGATATAGCTCAGTGGCACGCAGCACCTGCCTGGCAAATGCAAAGGTCCTGAGTTAGACTCCCAGTACCAAACAATAAATAAAACTTCATCTAAACAAATTAATACTGTGACCCAGGACTGTCCAGTACTTTTTAGGCTTTCTTTGGAGCACATTTCCTGTTAATACCAGACCATGGTATTGCCCTGTGCTGGCTTTGCTCCTGCCACATTTTTGTTCTGTGTCCTTTGCCAGCTTCTTTTCTTTATGTCATCTGAAATACTGAGCTTCCTCAAGCCTTGGCATAGAACCTCTCTCCCACCCCACCCCAATACTGGAGATTGAACCAGGGCGTCAGCCATGCTAGACAAGCACTCTGCCACTAATCTACATCCTTTATAGGCATGCCTGTCTACATGCACAGGCACACACAGAGCTACAACTTCATCCTCCTCCTTTTTGCGATTTTTTTTTTTTTTATACCAGATCAAATTCACAACCTCGGGCTTGCCAGGCAGGCACTTATGCCACTGAGCTAAATCCCCAACTCTTTTTTGCTGTTGTTTTTGGTTTTGGTTATTTGAGACAAGGTCTCACTGTATAGCCCAGGTTGACATCAAACTCTCAGTGATCCTCCTGCCTCAGGCTCCCAAATGCTGGGATTACAGATATGCACGACCACCCCTG
>PVJX010025368.1:0-26988 GCA_004027295.1 Dolichotis patagonum | reverse complement strand
GATGCTAAACCCATGGTCTTAAAATTTATATTCCCGTTCTACCATGCTAAAATAATACTTTTGTTACTGAGGGATATGTTTCTGAAATCCTTTATGTTAAGAGGTAGCCTTTGTAAATTTTCTCTAATTCCACAGACCACTTACAAACACAGTATTGAATACCCTTTATTCATGCATGCCAAGATCCAACAAGGAAGCCCAGTTGCTTAAAATGGAAGTATAAGCTTTTTGATATAGTTCACTAAAGAGGTCTTATGGCAGTCATGCTATAATTGAGGAGGTTTGCAATCTAGCAGTGATTGCAGAGAGCAGAGAACATTTTAGAGCTTTCAATGATACAAACAGCCCAATGTGGCATGAATGCCATAAATTTGCCACCACTGATCCAGGATAACAGCATTTTGGATCCAGGTGAGAGTTTAGGACTACTTTAGAGGTAAAATGATATAATGTCAATATTGCCAATTGGTTCAGATTTTAAAATGCAGCAGGATTCTTTGGAGTTACTTGGGAGATGTTCAAAGAAAAAGGTATAATAACATTTGGAACAGACACATGAAATATATATAGTGCTAGATAGAGCCTTGAACCCAGCTATAACATTATCCTTAAATATTTTCCTTTCTGTCATGCCTTAAGCCATTTACAAGTGACAAGTAGACAAAACTGTCTGCATGCACATAACGGCCCTGAACTGTTCTGGAAAAATGATTCTCCATTAATTTCAATTTATTCTCTTTCTCGTGAAGGTACTTTGAACTGCAGTTCTATATTTTTAGATGGAAGCTGTTATGTACATAAGGAAAGTTTGTGCTAGTAAAATTATAATTTTAAGGTAGTTTTTCATTTGTAACTAGGACTGGATTCATGTTTTACCTGGGCTGAAATTTTCTAGGCCTAAATTCTAAGAAAATCTGTCCACTTTTATCCAGCTCCAATGTAACCATATATAACAGAAATGACATCTTAACACGGATCTCTGTGTCCTTCAGAAATTCTATGATGCATTCTTCATCTAGCCTCCAGAGTCTTCTTCAAAAATGTAAATAGTAACATATTATTCCATTCTCAAAACTCCTAAAAGGCTTTGCACTGTAAACTTCTCACAGGTCCTAACTCTTTTCAATCCCTCACAGTTATTCACCCAAAGCTTGTTCCTTTCCAGCTATTTATATTTATAGATTTTTCTGCCTTGGTCTTCCACAAGAACTTTATGTAACTACTTCCTCCTTGCCACTCAGCTCAAATGACATACTCTCAGTAAGGATTGCCACTATCCACTCACCCATATTTACACGTTTTAAGCAGAAAAACAGAAAAGTATGCCAGAATTACATATGGTGCTTTGCTTTAACATACTCATATGGTAGCAACACGTGTAAGTTTGCTAGAAATGTAAAATTTTAGGCTCTACAATTGAATTAGAATTTTCATGTTACCTAGTTTCCCAGGTAAATTCCAACTGAGAAGCACTGATCTTAACACATAAATCTAGTAGGTTTCTTTTTGTTTTGTTAATGATTATTTTTAAAGAAAAATTCAATTGACAGATTTTAACTAATAGTTCTATATACCTAGGTATATGAATTTTATTAAAGGCTGGTTAACTGGAACAATCTTTCCTAAATACTGAAATTAATACTTCTTTTGTCTGTATATTGGAAACATAATTAGATTTATTCATTTCTTAGGACTATTTCACATAAACAGGTTAAAAGCCTTTACTTTTCTCTATAATACTAATGTCAGGTCTCAAAATGGGCATTTTATTTATAGCATTTCATCATGGTTTTAGCAAATATTGTATATCCTTGAAGAATAAGCATACCATAGTCATGATAATTATTTAAATTCCTAGCCCATATTGTTGTTACTGTACAAAATTGAATGAGATGTTAAAAAAGAACCAAACTAGCTAACAGAAGTTTTAAGTGAAGTCTTTTAATAAGGAATGAATATTACAACAAAACTTTAAATAAACTCATAATACCTTGAATTGCAATAAATGCTTTTTTATTGTATGCTCATTTCAATGAGTAACACTGAGAAATAATAATCCCACATAACAGTGACAATCTTATTTTACAGCGTGTACATCATTTACAGTCACATAACACACAGTTTTATTAGATTTTCCAAATTTAATATTCAGAAGTTAGGAAAGATAAAAAAAATTTATTCTAAAGGAACTGATTCTTATCTGGTGCAAAAACAAAAAAGGTGAACAGTATTTGAAACACAAAGCCACAATATAGTATGAAGTAAAATTACGCTGAACAGCTGAATATAAACATGAAGCAACTAAAACTTAAAAGTACACATCATGTGCATTATATTTATGAACAGGATTTTCATTAAGTTTCCCTAAACCAGCTTTTAATATTAAGTGCCACTTTGATTTGCAGCATGCTAACACAAAGCGTTGTTAAAAGGATGCATATTTTAAATTTATACACTGTAAACTGAATATCCACCTCCAAACTCTATTGGCAACATACTGTTCTGTCAAATACTGCATAAATGCTGCCTCAATTTGAAAATGCATGTTAATAACATGATATACAGATTTTAAAAAATCAAAAATTTCAATAATGGCATAAAATTGCACCTTTAAATATTAGAGCAAGTAAGAGTAGAACAATCATACTTGCTAAGACTGTCCTAAAAAAGCTCTCCAAACATAAGAAAACTGTGTTCTCTCAATTTAATCTTGAAATCATTAAGAAATATAGCGCTGATAGTGTTTGCCACACTACAGTTGTATCCATCTTAGAAAGCCACATTTGACTCAAATATACTTTTGTCATATATGCAATACTGAACAACAATCAACTTGAACATCAGAAAAAAAGGGAACATTAGTCCTAGGACTTTGCCTCAGATTTCAGCACAGAATTCTATACTTTTAAACATTTTACCTGTGATAAAATATTAGCAGCTCTGAAATTCTCTTTTTTTGATAGTACTGAATTAAGCTAACCTATTTTTCAGTGAAATTCCTCTTAATGAATACACAAAACAATTGCCATTCTTGGAATTCAGCGTCCAGTTACAATATAAAAGGCTCAATGACTAAGTGACTGATGAATTTTTTTCCCCACCCTGTTTCTAAAATTGCATAAAAGTGAGGTTTTGCTTGCTATAAAGCATTGCTAAAATCCTCTCTTTTCAGAAACATTTGTCTCTAGTATGATCAATTAAGGTATTTGTATTTACTTTTCTTCTCTGTATTTTAATTATACATAAAATACTATTAAATAGACAATTAAATCTTTCTTCGACCATTCTATGGTGCTTTTAAACTCTTTAATTTTCAAGGGGCTATGAGATTTCCCCATCAATTCAAATATTTTAAGACCTTTAATACAAATAAAGTTATGGTTTAATATTAAGTTTTGAAACTAGAAGAAACAGTGAGGTCTTCCTCCCAGGGAGCGTATCTCATTTTCTAAATGGCTTTTTAAAATACATGTCTTACATAAGAGCCTCCTTGTGGTGCCTCATAATATGCTGATTTTTTTCTGATGGTCTCCGGAATCCCTTCTTGCAGAATTCACACCTGTGTGGATAGTCTTTTGTATGTATTGAGATCACATGCCGTTTAAAGCCAGATGCATCTGTAGTGCTGTATTCACAATACTCACATTGATAAATCTTCCTTCCAGTATGAGTCTTCATATGCTTTTTGAGCTCATTTTGTTGTCTGAACCCTCTCTTGCACCTTTTACACTTCAATGATTGATCCTTAGTATGAACTGAAAGGATATGACCACTAAGAATAAATGGATCTGATGTTTTAAAGTCACAATGCCTGCACTGATGAATCTTCCTACCCTTATGAATATCACTATGCTTTTTGAGCTCAGATGGACGATGGAAACCTTTATCACAGACCTCACATTTATGAGGGAAATCCTTGGTATGGACAGATATAATGTGCCGCTTAAGGTCACTTGAATTGGTGCTCTTATGATCACAATGAGGACACTGGTGTGTTTTATGTCCTTGAAACAAATCCAGATGGCGTTGAAGCTCCCTTTCATCACCAAATGCTTGGGGACAGTGCTCACATTTATATGGCAAATTGTTACCATGCTTAGACTTAATGTGAGTTTTCAGATTCGACTGATCTGCACACCTGAAGACACAATACTGACACTGATATGGCTTCTCACCAGTATGGGTTCTCATATGTTTCTTGAGTTCAGAGGGATGTCGAAAGCCCTTTCCACACTCAACGCAAACATGAGGAAAATTCTTGCTGTGAACAGCCAGCAAATGTCTATTTAACAGTCCTTGTTCTGCAGTTTCATAGTCACAGTATTTGCATTTGTGCATCTTCGGCTCCTTATCTCTTAAAATAAGTTTATTTGAACTCAGTGGGCTAGCCTCTCTGTATCTTCGTGTGTATTCTGTAAATTCATGAGATTTGTCAACTTTGTTTATAAGCTTATGGCTTTCTAAGTGGTTATGGAAACTCACTTTCTTGTTAGTTGTAAAGTCACAATCTGTACACTGATATTTTTTTCTCATCAAATGATCAGGATGATTCTTCATGTGCCTTTTTAAGAATCCCCTGGATTTAAACTTTTTTGTGCAAATATGGCAAGGGTATACTGTCAGGGGCTGCCCATCAGGACCTATTATAACAGCTAAATAAAAAAAAATAAAGGAAATTGTGATATTTGGTAAGACTGCTTTAAAGGATTTTATAGCAAAGGTGCCAAAACTAGCTGACATTCACTATTAGGAAACTATACTAGATGAATAAAATCCTGTAAGATAAAAAATGTGCATTAAAACAAATGTATAGTAAAGTAATTCACTAAAAAGTAATGAGGGGCATGCTACTAAACACCACTCACCTGCCATAAGGCTATCATATGTACTTTGAAAGCCAGAGTGAACATACCCTTTATGGTTAAAACCAATGTTAAATTTCTCTTTAAAAACATCTTTCAAGAAGGGGAAAACAAGTATAGTTTTATTAAGTACCAGTCATATGATGTAAATCAAATCTATGTCCTATACAAATAGGTACATGGAGGGTAGACTACCCTGTATGCAACTAATTTTTTCCTTTGGTTACAATAAAATAATTGCACATCTGAAATTATTATAGTATTCATAAAGCAAAGTATTTTTACCTGTTTGCCACTGCCTTGTTTCTCCCTTTCTCCTCTTCTTGGTTTTTTGTTTAAGGATTTTATTGGTGTTAATGCTATCACAAATTTGAAGGTACTGTGCTGCTGTACTACTTCTGTTTTCTAATGTTGAGTCCAAAGGATTTCCTGGGAAAAATTGGTACACGGTTAAACTAAATATATTTACATTTTTTTTGCTTTTGACTGACAAATCAGTGCACATGCCATGGTATCAAGTTTCTACTTAATAGTAAATTTCATAAACATACCCATCTTCACATTCTGCCTCTTTCACACACACACACACACACACGATGTGATTATGCAAACTGTTTGAAAAGGGTATCATATGAAATACATGTCAAAGTATATCAATTTGAATGCTGCAAATGAATAAACTAATAAGGTGAATGTAACAAAAGAAATTCAGTTTTACAACCCTGTACCAAATCTTGTCATCAGACCAATTTCTCATCAATGGAGGTTGATGAAATGAATGGGCTTTAGAAAGAAATATGTATATATATATATATATATATATATATATATATATATATATATGAATCAATATAGTCATAACTATATGATAATGTATAATAAAATCATATATATGCTTTAATGTAACTGATGTGAAGAATATTAAATAATAAGTAACAATATTGATTTAAGGAGTTAAAATTGGTAAGGCAGGTAATGTGTTGCAATTTAATTATGATCACGGCATACAAAACAATGTCAATAAAACACAAATCTACCATGGTATCATGCAATTTAGTTTTAAAATGCATGTCTACAAAAGTGTCAAGTTAGCTTATATGCTGTCATAAATAATTCTCATAAATTTCTGTGAAATCTACATTTAAATGTAAAGTTAAATACTTTTCTCAAAAGCAAAAAATAACAGCTAGACAGTTTGTCATAAGAAAGTCTCCTTGTGTAAGAAAAAAGATACCTATTGAATAACTCTATATACAGTGTATTAAAACTAAAAAGTAAAGTGGATTCATGGATTTTTATATATAATTAGCTGATTGCTATGCAAATTAAAAACAGTTCCACACCAAGGAAGCTATTAGCAAATGGCAGATACCATGATTAATTTTTATTACTCAGTAAAAATAGTTTGTATTTTATAATTGTCTTCACAGGACTATCATATGCCCTATGTAGTAAACTGCCTGATACTTATATCTTGTGAGTAATCTAAAATGAGCTATATAATGATAGATTTAGATACATTAGGTTCAAATAGAAACTAATTCCCCGCAGAGGCAAATTCCTATGTAAGTG
The DNA here is from genome assembly GCA_004027295.1 of Dolichotis patagonum. Taxonomy (NCBI): domain Eukaryota; kingdom Metazoa; phylum Chordata; class Mammalia; order Rodentia; family Caviidae; genus Dolichotis; species Dolichotis patagonum. The sequence goes on along the minus strand of PVJX010025368.1, from coordinate 20,554 downwards.
GATTACGTACGACCAGGCAAGTAATAATCCAACACATGTGTCTGCAGAAACAAATTAGTCACTCTTTACAAAGCAAGTGGAATATAAAGCTAGATATTTTACTTATATTTCATATACAATGATCTCTCACCTGATGCTTGACAATCTTCATACCTTCGGGAAACTCTTCTTTCATCTCCTAAAAAAAAAGGCTAATTACAAACTGATATGCTGATAATAGTGATTATTAACCAGCATATTTTAATCTACAAAAATATCAGTTTGCCCACCATTCTTTGAATTAAATAAAATTTTGTTGAGTTCTTCTATTCTCATAGATTAGACAATTTTGTACAATGAAAATAAAAACTGCTATGAGCATCCTTGTGCTTGTTAATATCTAGAAAGAGTTTTACATTTTATACAAAAACTGAGTATTTCTGCAGAAGACACCCCACTTGAACATGCTTAGCAAATGACTGCTGAATGAATGACCCCTTGGGAGAACCAAGTTTAGACAAAATTAATGCATTTGAACACCAGAATTTTTCAAAGTAAAGAGTATACTTGGAAAATCTTGCACACTAGATAGGAATGAGATATAAAACTGATGATGTGAACAATAACTTGATAAATTTACCTTCCATTACATACTTTCTAGAAGAGCACACCTAAATTTGTCTCTTTTCTGAACCCCCAATCTTATAATCGGTGGTGTTACCAACTGAAATAATTTTTTCCAAAAGGGAAAAGATGAATTTTCAAAGAGGAATATCTATGTTAGGAAAATAAAATGTGTTATAACACTCACTCATACACGTAGGATTTAAAATAGATCCTACTGAAATGCATTAAGCAAGGTTCACTTTAATACAAAATATGTGACAGAAAAATCATGTAAAGTAACTAGAGATGAATCAGTGCACATAAAAACATATTAGCCAATTCACAGTGGCATTAGCACAGCATATTTAATGGTTTAAAGGCTGATTGAATACATATGTTATGTACTTATCAGTTGAAAAATGCCAGTGTCCTACCATATGCCGCAGCCCAGACAACAGGGACAATTGTTTTATTAACATCAGAGTTCTCAAGCTGAATCTCAGGGATAGAAGTTCCTTCCTCTTCCCCTACAATGACTTCCATGTAAACTTCATCTGCTATTTCAGCGCAACCTAAATTTTAGAAATAATTGCTTGTTTATAACCCCAAATATTTAATAAATGGGTAAAAATTCCAAACAATTTAAATCTTGCAATTCTTAAGATTTCAGTTTGGTTAATTAAAAAATGTGTAGGTTTTATATTAGGCACTTTTGGAAGCTAGTGCCACTAGGAGACAATCATTTACCAAAATTCTTATTCTCCTCTTAAAACCAAGTTCTATGAAAATGGCTTTTTAATTATATAAAACATGTGCCCTTGATATATACTAGCTAATTTTACACCCCATCATTCATTATAATTCTATAAAAGGGGTTGTCTTCCATAAATTTGCCTCACAGTTCTTTTAAACTCAGGGAACATTCCCCATAGATGCAATACTAGAGTTATGTTATCCCACATGCTATATGCAGTACTATGTATTGAAAAATAATCAAAATACTAGTAATTAATTTTTAAAAATAAAAATAATATATTTATACATATACATATATAACTATAAAATGCTGTTATTTAACAATATTTGTACACACTTTAAGGAGCTGGATTATAAGAGATTGCTAAGAAAAAGGATTATTTGAGGCTCACTTTAAAAAACAGTAGTATTATGGTAAAAAGTATTTAAACCTAGTGAGCTACTTTATGTGAAAGAAGCTGTGTACATTTAACGTGTAAAATAGAAATTTGACTTGAATTTAAAAATTTGACTTTTCCTTTGACTCATATATTTGGATTTTCTGTTTACTATGGACAAAATATGGCAATAAAGGTGAAAAAGTATCCTTCTCCCAAGTTTTCTTTCTCTCAAAGGCACTGATCTACATTTTTCCACATCCCCCTGTAAATCTATCATTAGCTAACCTAAACATGTCCTCCACTTTCCAGTATGCCACTTTCCTGACCAGTGAGATTTGAAAAATAAAGATTTAGAGACCGTACGTAAAAAAAACTGTTTCACTGAATTATTTTCCTAGGTCTTCTCTTTTCAAACATTTTGATACTTTCTGCTGTATGACATTTCTTATCTTTGGGGATAGAATTCAACTCCCTGTGGCTTCTGGGGAAAAAACGCTTGAGGAATAGCTATCAGAATGCAGCATAACTAAAGCCCCCTATTGTCAGGGTAATGCTACAAAATGGAGGTTCTTGTTCCTCTATGCAAAACAAAACAATATTTTTTCAGCATGGCAAAGAGACAGCAGTAGTCTTAGAGACAGAATGCATAGTGAGATAAGGAGAAAGTAAGCAGAGAGTAAAATGTCTTCATAAAGAAACATGCATCATGATAGGAAAGAAAACCTAAGGAGCTTTTTTACCTTGTCATACTCAACCCAAAGAAACTCTAAACATCAAGTATTTGAAAGCTGCAAACAACATCATGTATCAAGACCCTGACAGAATGGTGTGAATGAATACTTACATAGCTAAATTCTCAGTAACAGAAGATTAACCAGTCAGCCCTTTCGCGGCTGAATCCAGAGAGGCCAAAAGTTCTCACCACCATGTGGAGAGAACACTGGCAGTGGAGTTAGACAGATATAAATGCAAATTCTACCTTCCTCAGATAATATTGGAATAATCCTGGGCAAATTATATTCCCAATTATTTTTTGTTCTATAAAATAGGAATAATATCATCTACTCAGGGATGAATTGTGAGGATTAAATGAGATAATCCAATAACTTACACATCAATACAATTCTCACTGTGTTTGTGAGTTCTATTAAGAAAGATGTACCACTCCTCTCTGTATTCCAAGTATATTATCTCAGATACAGTATTTTATATTTGCTGATTTGAACATACATGAATGGTCAACAGGACTATTCCTTTTTAAATATTTGCAGTGAAGGATCAGATTTATTTTATTGCACTGATTTTTATATAGTGCTTCTATCTCTGAGATTGCTTGTATTTTATAACTGCATGATTGAAGCACAGAGGTTCCCCTACAGTGCCCTTTTTTTCTTACTGATATCATCTTCCTCTTGAGAAGAATCTTTAACTGCCATGTAAACCATCTTCTCCCGCTGCATTCGGCTCTGGTCAAGCACTCCAGCTACAGCATGTCCACTGGGGTACTCACTCTCTGTGACAATTTCTGTTCCACCTTGAATATTAAAACAAATGTCAAAATAAAGAAATATCATGGAATAACTCCTTAAGTTAACAAGGACATAAGAAAAGTATTTGCCTTTGGAATTTTTTTTTAATTCCAAAAGAAATGTCAAGGTGTGAGATAATTTTCATACAAATTGTACTTTAACATTTTTAGTTATCAGAGAAGTAACAATTTCTAGCACTTAGATCACACTTATATGCCAAGCACTATCTAGGTCAGGTCTTTTACTATATTTATTCATCTGTCTCTCACAATAGCTCTATTTGGTAATTATTATCATTATGGGCGTTTTATGTAGAAGAAAAAAATAGGTAGACAAAGGTTATGTAACTGATTGAAGGTTTCTCAGTGAAATGGCAGAATTAGGACTACAATGCAAACAGCTTGCCTCCAGAATACATGCTGTTAACACTCACTATAATTTCATGTTCTAAACCAATTCCTTATTCATTCATTTCAAAACTTTGAAAGAATCGAAATCATCCAAGTCTATATTCATATAAATTTTTCAAAATATACCATTCAAAAAGCCGATAAAAGTCTGTAATTTGATAAGAACTTTAGAATAATCTCCAGCCAAAATAAGAATTCTAATTCTGAGTACAGCAATAAAATTATTCCTTATGGTAGCCATTATTGATTTCGTATTATCTTGTTTTGAAGTCCTGTATTGCTTTGTATTGTTTTGATTGGTGTTATTCTGCTCTGTTTCATTTGATTTTATTAGGTCTGATGTATAGACAGCTTTTTAAAGAAAACCAGAGGCATTGTGATAACCATTGTTGATTTCCGATTATCTTGTTTTGAAATCTTGTATCACATTTGTTTCATTTTTATTGGCTTTATTCTGTTTTACTTTGTTTGATTTTATTCTCTTAAAAATAAAAAGTAAGCTAAAAATAAAAAATAAAATTAAGTCTTTGTACCTATTTCAACATCATCTTCAGCCTCTGCTTTAAATATATACACTTTTATTACTTCTGACCCAAAACCATCTTCTTTAACATCTTCTTGTGAACCATCACCGCTGATTTTTAAAGGTGTATTCCCCATATGCTCTAATTTCTCCCCAACATCATCCACTGTAAAATATAAAGAGGAATCTATTTTAGCCAAAAAGTTCCACTGATACTAATATTTAGTTAAGCAGTAAGTTCAAGGTAAACTAATGTGTTAATCACCTACACATCATATTCACTTGATGACTCATAATGCAGCCATTAAAAATGGTAGATTTCGTGGATAAATGGTATATAATATCAAGATATTCTACATGATCACAATTGTAAATATTAAAACTACAGACTTTATATATAGGAAATAACAATTACACAGCTTAATTAGAATGGTTTGGGAAAAGATTAAATAATATACCATCATTTCCAAATCTTTAAGCAAAATTCATTACTTTCAGTATTTTAAAGTTGTGCATGGTAGTGCACATCTTTAATTCCAGCACTCAGGGGATAAATTAAGAGAATTACAATGTATTTGAGGCAAGCCTGTGCTACATAGTGAGTTCAAGGCAGCCTAAATTACACATTAAGACCCTACCTCAAAAAGCAAACAAAAAAATCAAGATTTTAATTTAATTGCTATCAGCAACATTTGTACAACACAAACATTTAAAAGATAAAATGCACATTACTGATAAAATAGGCTGAGTTCACACAACTCCCTAATTAAAGTGAAGTTATTTCTAAAACCAACTAACATAAGGTTCAGGATTTAAACAGAGAAAACAGAACATCTAAATGATTTTTATAAGAAGAATCTCTTCATAAAGCATTATAAAAACAAAATCTTACTACTATAATTTCTGCTGAGTCAAAATGGCTGATAACCTCAAACCACAAATTTTATGGACATCTAAACTCAGCAATGTATGTTTTATTTCAAAATCCTATACAAGGGAAATACCCAAGTGAATAATTCTTTTTCTGTATTAAAAAAACTTGATGTTTCAATGCATATGAAAAAATCATATAAAAGGTAAAGCAGTTCCACTCAATCTAGCTATTCACCTCCTGGGTATTTCCCCAGAAAAATTGAAAAGGTCATGTCACAGTGATATATGTGCACCCATGTTCATAGCAGCACAATTTATGATAGCTAAATCCTGGAAACAACCTAAATGCTCATCAAACGCAGCGTGGATGAAAAAAATGTCATATTTTTATGCAACAGAACATTACTCAGCTATAAAGAAGGATGATCTTGAGGAGTTTATAGGTAAATGGTGGCAACTTGAGAATATCCTCATAAGTGAAATAAACAAGACTCACATTAGTAACTATCACATTGTGTCTCTAGTGTAACAAATAATAAAAACTGACAGAGTAATGGGATCCAAGAAGTATAATAGATATTATAAAAGTGAAAGGGAAGGAAAGTGCTCTAAAGGATATAATGTTGTGTATAGTGTGTAAGATAGACGACCATATTACTAAATTTTTGTTAGATAATTTAACAGAAGGGTTTGCACTGTCAATGTTTGAGTGTCTAACCACTTTTTATGCTTTCATTTTGTGACTTTGGCAACTATTTTTAAGATGACAATGTGTAATATATCAACTAGTGATTTTATGATGTTTTTACAAATTCTGTATTCTACCTTTTTGCTTTTTTTAAATTTTCTTTTTTTTCTTTCTTTGAAAAAAGATAACAATATGGAATATAGCACACATTGTTAAATTTCTTTTTTAAAAAAGGTAAAGCAGAAATACTCAAGACTATCACTTAAATTTTAAGTATATTTGCAAATTTTTATTCTTTGCTCTATAGTCTTTTAAGGATACTAGGTAGTCTTGTGAATATTATACATGAATTATGCAATATATTAAATTAATAAAATTTGTCCTGTGGCCACAAGAAATATGTAAGCAATATATTTTCCCTAAATATTGTATATCTATCATTTTAATGTCAATACTATTAGGAAATATCCACTCCTCCCACATATCCATATAAAACAAAAAATACCAAAGCCCTTGAACAGACCTAACATTCTAGAACAATGAAAAGCAGAATAAAGTAGTACTGAAAACTTTAAACTTGACACTCAAAATTTTTAGTAAGAACTAAATGTGTCAAAGGCCACATTTTCTGTACTTCAATTTCATGTTTGACATACACAATTTTAAAATATTATTTTGGTCTTTCAAAATGCAAAACACATTTCAGAATATCATTTTATAGTGCAAAGCTACCTTAACTTTTTGTTTAAATAGAAATGATCCCATATTATTTAAGTGTGTGAATACTTAATCATCTATACAAGAAAAATCCAAAAGATAAAAAATAAACTTTTGTTCCCATCATAGCCTTTAGTTATGTATTTTTGGCAACTTCAGTGCAACACTGGAACAAAATAAAATGAAAGAAAAACAGATGATGAAGTAGATGACATTATTGGATTTAATATTAATATAGCTTCTTTTATAAACTATGTTGAATAAAGTAAGAGATAATAGAAAAATAAGAGGTAAGTGTTCAGGAAAAAACAGTTTTCTCATTATTGGAAATAGACATAGGATACAAGAAAATCTTCAAAAGTATATATAAAATATTGATTTCTTAGCTCAGAGTAATAGTAAATTAATAAAATAAAAAGTGTCATTTCATAAATACTACTTGTATTATACATGTGTGGGTCAATGTGTGGGCCAAACTGAATTAAAAGTATAATTCAAAAAATGATATCCCATGAAATAAAATATATATTATTGACTATTTCTAAATTGGGTACCTTAATTTTAGTTTTAAGTACAGTTTAAATTATTGTTGCTATACTAATTTGATTTTTACTTTTTATTAAGGTACATCACTTAATGTATCCATTATTCTCATAGTTCTCAGAATCAATAATTTCAAAATGTACTGAGAAATTGGATATGTGTATTTCAAATTCACAGCTAATAAAATTATTAAGCATGTGGATGTGCAATTTGCAGAGGTAAACTATTAACCTGACCAAAAGCATAGTCCATATCTTTTACACAAAATACAAAGGTAATATAGATGCAATAGGCAACTAGCTAACTTTAGAAATATGTAAATCTTCGAAGAGTCTTCTTAACAAAAGTAATATTTAAGATACCTAAAATTCAAGTTTAACATTTCTTTTACTTTAAGGCACATAGAGTACTCAACCCACTCAAGAAGTTAATTTACTATCACAGAATTCTACTAGCATTAATTACAAAAGAGTAAAGTACATTGTTTGCCAACACCATGAAGTATTTTTCAATATTGTATATTCTTTTACAGCCCATTGGCACTACTTGATTAAAACTCTATTTTAGCAAAATGCACAATATAGCAGTCCTTTTTAAGCTAGTCTTTTTAAATTCTCTTATATAGCACCTACCAAACTGATATGTCAGGTAAGCATAACTAGACAATAAACTTAAGTACTACAGGGATAGTATTAAGCAATGTGCAAAAGATTTGTGTTTCACAATGTAGAAAAAACATGAATCACCTATAAATTTCAAAGGTATGCCACTTTCTGTCCCAAGAGAACTGAAACATATACTGTCACCAAAATATGTACATACATATTCAAAGAAGCATTATTCATAATAGCCAAGAAATGGGAACAACCAAAATGTCCACCAACTGATCAATGAATTTTAAAAATTGTGGTATATCCTTTTTTGCTCAGTAACAAAAAAGGAATGAAGTACTGATACATGGTGTGACATAGATGACCTCTTAAAACATTAAATGAAATAAGGCAAGTATAAAAGGCCACACATAATACAATTCTGTTTATATGAAATGTGAAGGACAAGTAAATTTATAAATCTATAAAATGGATTAGTGGTTGTCTGGGTGTGATTGACAAGAGGTTTAACTTTTATACTAACAGCGTTTCATTTTGAGGTGATTAAAACATTTTAAAACTGATTGTGGTGTTGTATATAAAACTCTAGAATATACTAAAAACACCAATTTATACACTTCAAATGTATAAACTGAATTGTATGATAAATTACATCTCAATAAAATGATTATATTGAAGTAACACCAAAGATATTAACTTCTTTTACCCATGAAACAGGTGATATTTGAATGAGCTCTCCATACCATGGTATTTTGCTTTAAATAAAATTATGCCCTTGAAGGAAATGTGAATTCTTTTTTATAAGTGAAAAGTCATTTAAAAATATTATAATGGCTTATTACAAAAGAACTTTCCTGTTCCAGTGAAGCTCTTCACCAAAGAAATAAATCATCCAAAATGTCTTAAAGGTGTTAAACATTTTTAAAGATAAGCATATCTAGAATAGCATTAGAAAGATAAAGTTATATTATATCAATTTTGATATTATTTAACATGGACAAGAGAGCTTACCCACATGGTAACATAAATAATTTGGAAAGTTTAGCCTCTACTTGGATTAAACTCAGAGGTACCTCAAACATTGGGAGAAGACAAACTCCTTACCTCTAAAACTCAGCTATTGATTAAATTGCATTGTAGGAATATTTGGAGATTGAGAAACAAGACAAAGGTATTTTTTTGTGTGTTCTCAAATGTAACTTAGATATTTTGAAAATCTCTATTTTTCAAAAAACAGAAACGAAAAGTTCTTGATTTAAGAATGAGCTTCTCAAAATAATTTTTCTCCAAGTATTGAAATGTTTAATAGACAATAGAAAATAAGAGAGAATGAAAATAAGTGAAGATTATTAAGAGATGAAAATGAAAGAGAAGGGAAAGAGTAAATATCTCTTAAGTAATACAACAAATGATCAAGTATATAGATGTGGAATGAGCTATATAGGAGTCTACTGCAATATAAAATAAGATTTAATGAAATTTTTAAGAAGTTACTTTTTCTCTTACTAATGATTAAAGTATAATTAATCCTCAGCTTGTTTCCCTAAAATTATATCATAGTTGTTCTAATAATATTTGAGCGATGTTCTTTTTAATTTGTTGGTCTCCTTCTATTAGACTAGAACTTTTTGTATTTAACCATATGCTAAATAATTATGAAGATAAACATTCTAACTTAATGTATCCCAGAAATGTTTGGACACAATTACAGTACAAAAGATAATGCAAGATTTCACTATTTCAGATACACACTGTTTAAATTTCAGACCACTGTAATACCACAGTATAATTTAATGAATATCCATTGGAAGGTGTATTGAATGTATTTTAGTAAAGAAAGACAACCAACTTTTACCATATCACTTTATACTACTGTATACATATTTTTTTAAATGTCAGATTAAGGGCTGGGGATTTAGCTCAGTGGTGTAAGCGCCTGCCTGGCAAGCACAAGGTCATGAGTTCAATCCCTGGTACCAACAAATAAATAAATAAATGCCAAGTCAAGTGTAAACACAGAATTGCTTTAGCAATCCATATCTATTCAAGAATAGGTAATAACACTTATATGGTTGTTTAACGGCTTAAATCATTCTCTCAAAAATATAAACAATCAGCTTATAAAGTACTGACAGAAGAAAATGCTAAAACACTGGATTTCAAAATCATATTTTAAAATTATATAAATTCAGTTTGTTTTTAATTTTAAAGTCACTAATTCACATTTAACAATTACTTTATACATGCACACATGCACTTTAGCTGGCAATTTTCTTCACAGTAATTTTTGCATTTTTAAAAACAACAAAAATCTTCCCTGTAAAAATCAATATTCTTTACCTCACTACATGTATGATGAACTCTTCCAAATTTATAAAGAACAGGGTTACTTATCTCTCAAGTTATATCAATAGTATATCATAAGAATTTTATTACTGAAGATCTGGAATACTTATTTCTTAAAACGAGAAGAAAACATATCTATTTTTTTTTCCTTCAGAAGAAGTGCTTTTGGCTTTCAAAAAAGTCTGAATTTAACATGTTAAATAGTTTTGCACAAACACACACACACACACACACACACACACACACACACACACACACTCAAATAGCATACAAACCCAAGGAAAGCTATAGAACGTGATCTGAGTTTACAGTTTAATTTTCAAGTATTTAAAATACTAGTGTAATATTTATTAACATACTATTCTGGAATTTCTACACAAAAATCAGTGACAATTGCTAGTCATATTAAAAAGAAAGCAGTTCTACCATGAAGTTACTATTTACAGTTATTACATATTTACTACTAAATTTTTCTTACCAATTAATATTCTTGTTGAGTCTTCAAATCTATATCTCTATTCTAATATATTTATAAATTTAATTATTTCACTTTAAGTATGAAATTTCAATGAGTAAATTAAACTAAAAAAGCTTCTCAATAATGAAGTTCTGAAATTATTGGAAATTATTTTTCAAAAAGATTGGCCCTATTACTTGTCTTGGCTATATATTTCACCTATGATTATATGTGAATCACCTCAGTAGTTAGGAATTTTAATTTTCACTTACAAGATATCATTAAGTAGTCTTCAGAAGTGCTCTTCTCATCATCATCATCGTCGTCGTCGTCGTCGTCGTCATCATCATCATCATCATCATCTTCAGTTTTTATAGTAACTGTAGAACCAGGAAGACTCCCAGATGTTTGAATCACAGTCTCTGTATCTGAATTAGTTACAAGAACCTCCTCTGATACCATTGTGGGAGAGTCTACTCCTGATACGCAATCTTGGACCACATGTTCTAAGTGTCCACCAGGACCAGTAACAAGGTCAGCCACAAAAACTTGTTCAGGTACCCTAACAGTTTCTGTAATTAGTTTGGAAGTCAAGATGTGATCTGCATCATCTTCCTCTAAATCTTCTTCAATGGCAACATCGGCTTCAAGTACAGCTTCAGGAACAATCACACCTTCTGTTACTACATCAGTATCTGTAATGATATCAGGCCCATGGACAACTTCAGCCGCAAGGCCATGATCGAGAGTTATCCCATCATCCGTAACAACATCAGAAACTAATACCGCTTCAGGAACAGAAACAACAATATGGTCTCCATCTATATGTGCAGTACCAGTCATTCCAGCCACTACAATACAAACAATTATCCAAAACAGGAAAGTTATTTTATTAATTAAAAGTAATGTATTGAGTCTATCAAATACTATAAAATGTGGATTTCTTAAATATTAGATAGTCCTTGCCAAATATACCATTCAAAAATGCTGACAATTTAAATGCAATAAAAATGATCATTAACTAGAAATTGAGGGAGACTTGGATGAAAAAATGCTAGTAAAATCTAAATTATGATCTTAAGAGTAATGTACTTGACTTTCAAGTCAAATATAAAAGTTATAATGAGACATCACTACACTCCAATGGAAGCAGCTAAAATAAAAAAAAATGATAACAGTACAGATGACAAGGATATGGAGGAACTTGATCTATCATACTGTATATTGTTAATGGGAATGTAAAACTTTAACAGACACTCTGGAATATAGTTTGGCAGGCACTGTATTACAGAACTAGACATTCACTTACTATACAAACCAAAAATTGGAACCTATGGCATTTTTTCCCAAGTTTAAAATATACATTTACACAAAAACTGTAAACAAATACTCATAATAGCACAGAATAGTTGTTAATCATAGTAGCAAAAAATTGGAGCAAATCTGAATATCTTTTGTGCATTAAATACTTGGTTAAACCAACTCTGGTACATCCTGACTTTGGAACACTACTCAGCAATAAAAACAAATTATTGATACATTCAACAATCTAAATGAATCCCCAGAAAACTACTGTAACTGAAAAATATCAAATATTGTGTTACATAATATATAGATGGAATCTTTATATAATATTCCTATGATAATAAAACTACAGCAATGAAAAACATTAGCAGCTACCAAAGGTGGGGAGGAATATGAATATACAAGGTGATGAAACAATTATATATCTTCACTGTGATGGTGTTTACATGTATATATGTGTGGGACAAAACTGTCTAGTTATTACATATACCTACACACATAAATATATGCGAAAATTCTGAAAACTGAATGTGGTCTGTAGCTCTAGTTAATAGTAATCCACCAATGTTAATTTTCCAGTTTTGATATTGTTCCAAAAAGTTATATAAGATGCCTCCATAATGGAGGAAGATTAAGTAAAGGGTAACTGACACTCCATGTAATACCTTTTCCTATTTCTTGTGAGTCTATAGTTATTTCAAAAGTTAAAATGAAAATAGAAGGACCCATAGAAGATACTAATATGTTTAAATGAGTTAATAAAATACTAAATTATACAATATGAACTATAAACATGAGAGTTCCTGAACGTTTTTAAGATATAGGTATTATTATAGCCAAATACAAGAGATATCTTTTTACATGTAATTTAATGGAAAAATCCTACTTATTTTAGACTAAAATTTAGTTTGGTAATAGCAAAAAAGGAACAAAGCATTAATTCTTTTTAAGCAACATGGTAAACACTACTCCTACATGCTTTATAAATACTGTATGAGCATAAACTCTTTTCATAAGAAATTCTAAGTTATGTCACCATGATATGGTGCAATAAACAAGTTAACACAGTTTGTACACATAGATAAAATAATTTATCTACATGAAATAATTCAATAAAAACCTTTTCCATCTAATGATCATTTTCTATAAAGCAGTACAAAAATCTCTAGTAGAAACTCACAGGTCAAAATAAACTGTACATAAATAAAATAAATTTAATATGTTTGCGTATCCTCAACCAATGATTTTAAGGGACTCAGATCAAGAATTGATAAATCTACCACAAGGAACTGGTAGATTACTCAGACCAAAAACCAAAATGTCACCTATTAAATAATGCCCTTTCCTCTTATCAGTTTGTCTATAACTTTTCACTGAATTCCTAAACAAGGTCATTTATTTGTTGTACACTCATTGTAATCACTAACAATGCAGCGAGCGATCCATATGTGTGTATATAAAATCTCACTTAATTCTAAGAACAACTGTGCAAAATAAGTGCTATTTTTATGTGGAGAAACTATGGTTTATAAAAGTTAAACAAGCTTGCTCATGTTTCAAATTTAAAACTGAATTCATGGATTGACTCCAGACTTGCTTTTTAAAAAAATTTGCCTAACAGAGATTGTTTACTTACTCTAGAGACTGTTTTTATAGCATTAACCATGGAGCACTAATAGTGGAACAGATTTAGGAAAGAAAAACAATCTATCACATTAAAAACTCACTTAAATTTTAAAACATTTAGTAACCAGAACTACATAGCTCTAAGAATTTATCTTACTAGTTTAGGAGATTATTAATGATAAGAAAAAATAAACATGACATTAATGATATAAATATAATTAAGAGACAAGTTTTAGTTACATGTATTTCCCATTTTATTAAAGTTATTACATTCACATATGATTATCTGGAACTTCACCAGAGGGACAGCATAAAATTTGTTATTTGTTAGATCTGTCTTGGACTAATATCTAAAACTATTTTGATATTTAAATCCCAAAACAACACAAGCTTTTCAAAATATTATAAACCTTTTAAAAACTATTAAATTCAATGTCACAGATTCTAAGGAAAACCATTATATTGCAATATGAGAAAAGTCGTTAAATAAAGCATAATATTGTAAAATTTTAAATCTGAACTACACTTTAAAATAAATTGGCCTGATGTATCCCAAATTAATGTTCCACACTTTGTACATAAGGGTCATCACATACCTTAAACGAAAAACTTTATAGAATTCATAGATCTTGACAGATAGTAGATTTATTTGCTCACAACTATCTGTGTATACTAAACTTAATGTTTCACAAAAATGATTAATTTAAGGCTTTGAAAGTACCTAAATTTTGATGTTAACAAAATGTTAAAGAAAATATACCAAATTTCTAATTAAATTTGGAATGTTTAACAGGTGGATAAACTAAACAGAGGAGACTGTGTTAGAAAACAACTTTTTAAGTAAAACTAAACTTTATAAAATTCCTCTCAATAAAGGCCTCTTTAGTTTCAGACTCATTTAACACCTTTTATTTCATAAAATATACATAAACAGAAACATGAATATATGAAGTTGTGCTCACAACTGTATATCAAATATAGAAAGAATTCGTGCCTTTTAGATTTCAGCATCTATTTACCAAGTATAAATGAAAACCTAATGTATTTTACATCAATATCATATCTAACTATAAATGAGTATTACTTATATTGGCTAATCCTGAATTCATTATAAATTAAGACAATCTTCCCAAACTATGAAAATAACAGTTGAACTGTAAAAAAGATAGCAAAACAAAGTGCTCTAAAGGATGTAACTGCATGTATGTTTAAGTGTGTAAAATAGATGACCATACTACTGTTTTTGTTAAATTGTTAAGCAGAACTGTGAACAGTCTCACTGTTTGAATGTCTACTTTTCATGCTTTAATTTTGTAACTTGAACAACTATTTCCAAGATGACAGTATGTAACTTATCAAGTAATGATTTCTTAGTGGGTTTTTTTTTGTTCTTTTCTTTTTTTCCTTTGGAATTCTGTATTGTTGCTACCCTTTTTTTCTGTTTTGTTTGGTTGTTTTTTTTTCTTTCTAAATAAAATTTTTAAAAAAGAAAATAACAGTTGACATCAAGTTATACACTTCAATTTAATAAATACGAACAGAATTATAAAAAAATACATCTTTTCAACAAACCAGTAAATAAAAATACTTCTAGGCAGATGGATCATGAAGAGACACATAACAAAAAACTGTGGCTTTATACTATTTTTCTGGATAAATAACTTTTCTTCATGAAATTCATTTTAGAAAGAATTTCAAATGATACTATAAAAGCAACAATTAAAAACGTAATTCTCAAAATTTTCCATTTTATCACTTCTATAGTAGCAGGGGTTAGTGAATAAAATTTCTGCTTTCCAGCCTATAACATATTTATGTGATTATAACTATGTGTAATAATGTGCATGTATATGTATTGTCCCCAATTCAAATGAAAGAAACACTATTTATCCTGTGGTTTTAAGAATGCTTTTGCACACTGACACACATCTCCAAGAGTATCTAGGATGTGAAGCTGTAAGTCAAAATCAAAATTGTTCTGACCCACTAAATATATTTCAACAGCCCAAATATATCAACAGATGAATGGGTAGACAAAATGTGGTTCACGTGTATTATGGAATATCATTTGGTAATAAAAAGAAATGAAGTACTGATGTAACAACCTGAATGACACATACTAAGTGAATGAAGTCAGACATACTGAATGAAGACATACTAAGTGAAAGAAGTCAGACACAGCATACCATATATTATATAATTCCACTTATATGTAAAATACTCAGAATAGGTAAATCTATAGATTAGTGATTGTCTAGGGCTGGTGGGGAGAGAGCATGGGGAACAATGGCCAATGAGTATTAGTTATTTTTTAACAGGATAATAAAATGTTCTAAAATTAGCCAATGGTGATGGTTGTATGAGTCTCTAAATATATGATAAATCACTTAAATTCTTTAAAATGCTTGAATGATAATATATATGAATTATATCTCAGTAAAAAGAAAGAAAATATATGATGCTAAAAATGGAATCAATGTTTACATTTTAAAATTTATTACAAGAAAAAGCACATTGTCACTAATCCCCTTCATAATTCTCCCTCTCACTTTGTATAGACTTATCACATCATATTTCCCATTTTCTGAAGCTGTTTTGGAAGTCTTCTTATTTTTAGTTGTACTGTCAGTATGCCTTGATGTCGTGAATCAGTTCAAAGTGTTTGTCTTTCATAAGCATTCTGACTGGGGGGGGATTTAGAATTCTTGAGGTGTCAGATCTTTTGAATAAAGTAGATGAAGGCACACTGTAATATTTTTATGAACTTGCCTTTCCATTGGATGGCACTTGGTAGCAGTATTCACCATATTTTTGATCACACAACAGACAAAGACTCACAAAAGAGGTCCTGGAGAACTGCTTCAGAAACTAGCAAGAACATTGGGATAAATATGTACAAAGCAAGGGGGAGAATATTTTGAGAAAGATTAATGGCAATCTGTCTTTTACTGTAAATAATTTTAATTTAAACATTCACTGTAGTTGTCTATCACCTTTCATAGATAAAAATATTTCAGAATCTACATTCTATTACCCTGGCAACTAAAGAGAAATAAAATCTTAGATGTAATAAAGGATCCATTAAACTTCAAGATACTGAGAAAGAATAATGGAAAGCAAAGAAAGTGGAATGCCAAGCAAATATTCACCATAACTAAGCATCCTTTGAAAGGAATCACACTTTATTTGCTAATAGGAAACATCATCATGAATGAAGATAGTACTGCCATATTACCAAATGCTACAAAATAGGTAATATTTTGCATCAAGTGTAGAAAATACTAATTACTTACATTTTAAAAGGTAGAAGAGGAGACATTTCAACCAAAACTTACTTGGTATATTGAAAGTGTTATAGTAGTCTAGAAACTATCAACTCACCTGCTAAGAATTCATAAAAACACATGTAATCTCCTATAATCTCTTATTCTTTAGCTCTGTCATCTTTCTTTTAGAATTTACCCCGTACTTCTTTCTGCCCAAAATCATTTCTATTTTTACATTTTATTAGTGCAAATGAATTACACATAATGGGTTTTATCACATTTTCATACATGTATATAAGTTGTTCACATCCATCTAAGTCATCTAGAATCAATACAATCTATTTATATTTTCAGGAGGATAAATCCATAATTCATTTCAGTATCACCAATTAGCTTCAGTCCCCTGAAATCTTACCATATTCAATTTTTTCATGCCCAACTATACTTATTTGGTAGAAAGATGAGGAATCATAGAAATGGAGAGCACTACAAATGTTATTTTGTCTAACTCCTTCATTATAAAAGTGAATTCAGAAACCACTAATAACAGCTAAGACAAGAATGAAGCTAGTTACTAGAATCCTTGCAACTGTAGACTTTACAGTAGGGGAACAAATGACATATTCAACCATATTATCCAAAAATATCAGTGGCATTTAGTTAATTGACAAAGTATTGCTAGTTCTAGTTTCTCATTACTAAGTTCACCGTCCTACAATTCTATATACTTCATGTTTCCTGTTTGCTTTTTATCCTAATTTACCACTTGTCTTCTCTGTTTTCAGTTCTGTCTTGCCTTCAATCTTATGACCCTATCTCTGCTTCTCATTTTAAATATCACTCTCTCCCTGGTAATTCAGACCCACCCGGTGCAAATTCCATTGCTTTGTTGACTATCAGTGAATTTTTTCATATTATCACTAAAATGACTTTTGTTAATAGGATACATAAAATCTTGGCCACAAATATAAGGAGTATTTTCTTTAAAAAAAAAAGAAAAGATGAAATGCATGCCATTGGTAATAACTTTCTGAGAAATACCATCAGAATACAATTAATTACTGAGTTCATGATTTTGCTTATATCACTTTATAAGCATGTAAATTTTCTAATTGACAGAAGTATTCAATTTTTCAAATTTATTTACAATTTATCTGTTTTTGAGAAAGCCAATTTAACATTTCCTATATGTAGGAACAAATAAACACTACCAACATGTGTAATTCTGTAAATTTATTAAGCAATTTCTTATACAACTTGACTTTTTCATTTCCAGTAACATCTCTATATTCCATGTTTCCTTACATCAATGCTCCTAAAAATTGTGAGAATGATCTTAAGTAGACCACTGACACATAGATTTAATAAGCTCTACAAATTTATTTTCTTTGTAAAGCCATGTTTTTCATAGTGATTCTCCTATTCCTTAATTTATTTTTGAGTTTTAGAAATTTCTTACTTTTAAAACAAGAAAAAATACAACAAAGAAAATGCTTTACCAAAATCTTGCATAATCATGGTATGGGCCATTCTAGAGTCTGATGTGTGCATTCCAAGACTTCCACTGACTGAGTCCATACTTAGCAAAGGGCATTTATAAATACCTGTAAAAAAGAAATGGTTTTTTAAAAGTTTAAATTCATTTATCCCAAAGTCAGTTATTTTCAGTAATAAAGAATACAATTGAAAATATGCCCCTCAACCAGGTATGTAAAATCATTATAAAAGACAAAAATCCAAAATCTTGATTAGATGTTTTATACGACAATCATAAATAAAAGAAGGGGTAAGTTGGAAGAAAACAAAAGATAATGAAGAATAAGTACAGTATGATGAACCATAGAGAAGTGACAAAGCAAGCAAAAGCAACAGAAAATGCAGATAGCACAGAGGTTCCAGTTAAAATATAGGTTGTAAAAGAAGAAAAAGAACAAGATGACAACAAACAATAGTTGAAATATTTATACATTACTAGAGGACTCAGATGTCTAGAATTAGTGAATTTCATCCAATGGTTGACATCCATTTCTTCCAGACCCAGATCAGCCCTCCTGTGGACCTTTGTAGGTAAACTTGTATTCACTTTTGGCTCTGGGGGTTCTACTTATAATGTAAATGTTCTATCCCAGTTTCCCTGGAGTTCTTTGAGCCAGTAAGCACTTCTGGCCTCACTCTACTACATTCGCTTGTCTCACAGTTTTGAGGACTCACGAAACATGACTGCTTCCTAAATATGATAAAGATAAAATCAAACACATACAAACATTTAGCAAGTTGTTTCTTTGAGCAAATCATTTACTTGTAATTATACTGCTTATTGTTTTCAGCAGTGATTATTAAAATCATGCTAGCCTCACGATTTTGAAAACAAATTCAACCTACTTAGATCAAACAAAGTCTCCTATACTTATCAAGCAGCAGGGAACAGAAAAGCAGATGTTGTTACTCAATCTGTGAATTAAAATTGAATATGTGCACTTCCTCATCAAACATAAGATTCCAAGTAAATCAACCAAAAATATCACTTTCATAAATAATTTATTTCATTTTCACTTAAAAGTGTTTAATCAATAGCTATACAGCACAAAAGATGAGGTCACATATCTGTAAAGCAAGTTTTAGGAAGTTGTCATGTAAAACGAAATATATGCTTAAGTCCTGGGGGCCTACTAAAGAGAACTTTTCTCTTGCTTTAAAGGTCTACAGCAGTAATGGTGAACCTTTTAGAGTTTTCAATGATACAAACAGCCCAATATGGTACATATGCCAAAAGTTCACTCTCACTGGTCTACAGGTATACAAGTGGCAAAAGAGTCCCACAGAGTAACTCTTTATCAACATTTGAGTTGAATGCATAAATATGTTTCAACAGTAAGTAACATAGCTCTATGCATCAAAGGATTTGGACACAATTATTTTATGTATAGTGAAGAAAGTTAATTATTTTTAAAAATTCTTAGCTGTATTCTGTTTTTTAAAATACCCATTGCTGTTATAAGGGTCAAGAAGCCAAGAGAGTTCATAATAACTTATCTGTATATTTACACAAATAAACTAAAATACCATAAGAATATACTTTTATACTTTAAAACAGTATATTCTTTGGATTTTCCCTTGATCAATGTTTTCTTTATTATGTAAATAATAAAACAATTACAAATATCTTAAAACTTTTAAGTAGTAAATAAAAGAGTAAATGCAATTTGTTAATCACCTTTATTGAGTGGTTTGAAGAAACTGTAGATTTTCTTATATATTATAAAGTAAAATCTGCAGCAATTTCTTTTTTTTCTTCTGAATTATGTTATTTTCTTTAGGAAAACATTCTCTTTACCTATTGTAAAAATATATTCAAAATTAGATATTTTTAAATATTTTACATATGGTCTCTTACATAAGTTAAGAATATTTTTCTTCAGACTTTAACTTATAAGGTGATGTTGGGAAGAAATCATAAGCTCAAATCTATGTTTACCTAAAAATTGACTGAAAGGATGCCAGTAGAAACAACATACTTCTATGACATAAGCAATGTTATTACTTAGAACTCAAAGACTCAAACCAAAATCAGATTCTGCAAAACACATTTTTAAAATCACTAGCAACACATTATTTTGGAAAGTAAAAGAACCAAGGGCAAGGTTTATCCTTGCCAGATCCATACCGAAAAATATTCCCTGCTATTCAGTGAAGTAAAAATTATAACACATAGTGCCACTATTAGGGAAGTATCATGCTGTACGAATACCAAATAAAATTGGATCACCGTTTTCCCATATAGTAAGTTTTAATAAAATCAGTAATAAATGAAGTAGGAAACAGCAGTGTGTTAAGTATTCAATAACCAATAGACACCAGACCTCTCAGTCTTCTCAAGAATCTTGTTTCACATCTTTATTAATTTAAGGTAACCCACCAAATAAGCTTCAAGTAAACATC
>PVJX010025367.1:0-26989 GCA_004027295.1 Dolichotis patagonum | reverse complement strand
ATGATCTTGAGGCCTTCATAGGGAAATGGAGTCAACTCGAGGCCATCCTCATTAGTGAAATAAATAAGAATCATATTTATAAATATCACATTGTTTCTCTAGTATAAAAAGTAATAAGAAATGTAAGAGTAATAAAACCCTAAATGTGTAATTGCTACTGTAAAAAAGAGAGGAAAAGGAAGTGATTTAAAGTATATAATTGCACGTAAGTTTAAGTGAGCAAAATAGATGACCATACTACTGTTTCTGTTAGATGGTTGAGCAGAACTGTTAACAGTCTCATTGTTTGAATGTCTACTTTGTATGCTCTAATTTTGTAACTTGAACAACTAGTTCTAATGATGAGAGTATGTAACATATCAAGTGGTGATTTCTTAGTGTTTTTTTTGTTGTTGTTTAGGGTTTTTTTACTGTTTGTTTGTTTTTGATTCTTTTATTTTTTTCCCCTTTGCAATTCTGTATTGTTGCTACCATTTTTCTGTTTTGTCTGGTTATTTTTTTCACTTTAAATTAAAAAAATTTAGAAAAGAAGGAAAAAATGGGAAAAAAACTTGTAAATGAGAAGAGGGGTTAAAAGGAGGAGAGATTGGGAAAAAAGAAGAATCAATGGATATGTACAGGTGCAAATTTGCTCCAATGAATGTTATCATTATGTATATATAAATTGTACCAATAAAATTAAAAAAAATAAAATAAAGTAAAAGTGAAAACTTGGCCACACCATACAGGACTCCTTGGAAAATCCAGGCATTATTTCCTTTCTCTTTATTTCCAATGAAAGCTCTACTAAACTCCTGGTTTGGTCTGTGACTTCCTTCCTAGTTTTTGCACAAGTACAAGCCTAGCATACATAGTATCATTTTGGGAACCTCTCTGGGATATGAAATTAATTAGAAGTAAGCTCTAAATGGGGAGTTTTATTATCCTTTTCTTTTTGCAACTTGTCCTTGTTAACTGTGATTTGATTTAAGAGATAGAAAATATGTCTCTTCTACCATTTTCCTAGTCTAAAGTAGATTAGTGAACAATATCCTTCATATAAAAACATGGGAATTCCTTGGTGATGTAACAGCAGCAAGCACAACCAGTGTTCTCATTTCTGTAAGGACAGGATTCACTCTGGCAATCTGTCCTAAGCCCCATTCCATGCTTATTGGAGGAATGTCAAGCCTGCTCTGTCTGATGTTTTTTTCCAGTTTGATCCTTTGTGGTAAAGGGACAATTTTAGCTCTTGAGGCTCCTGATCTCAGTCTTTCAAGTCTGACAATAACAACATTTGGGCAAATTGGTCCATTAACTCACCACAAGTATATGACCAAAAAAATCTCTTGCTGTTAAAAACTCATGAACTATGACTTTTTCCTGCTACTTTTGTTTTCTTTACATTAGGGGTTTTTACTAAACACCAGAGAGACCCACCCTGAAAAGATTTAACTACTAATTTGTTTCTCACTGCCCCTTAGGGTAGGGTTGGAACTAGGAAACATCTTCAGTCAGTCCCCTTCCCTTCTTCTTCAGCAATGTGGACTGGGCAGAATGCACTACTAGTTTTTTAAGATAAGGCTCAGCATGGATGATTACATGAGCAAAGCTGAAAACAGATTTTTAAAGATCTACACAGGCAGATGATATGTTTACTCAGAATAGACATTAATGGAGCCAAGATCTGCTTCTCTATTCTTATAATTACCCTCTAGAACATGTCTTCAGGCCAAAAAGTGCTAAATTAGGGCTCCATATTCCTTTACTGTTATGTAGTACAAGCCAAAGTATCATGAGGAACTGGGCATGTCAGCACTAATGAGTGGTACATGGGCCCTACTACTTCCTTTGGGCAACTTCAGTGGCTTTTGCTAGCTCTAGAGGGATTGGATCAAAGCTGGGGGATGTCCCATGCTATTGGTTGAAACAGGCAAGTGAAAGAGTTGCCTCTTTCTGTTTGGATTTCAGCTAGGACCTAGCTGGTTACAATCTATTTTGATTTCTTAAATTAGTATCTAACCTTGGCTCCTTCTCCAACTCTGGTTCTTATGTTTGGTCCATGCACTCTTAATGTTTTGGTAAAATTTGTTTTTTCTTACCTAGTGGCTGTTGATTGTCAAATGGTCATGCAGATGGAGTCAATGGTGAATGTGCTGGACTCTTTTTATTGAGGTCCACTAGCTTGCTCCCCTGAAGAGAGTACATTTCTGATGAACACCAACATGACTTACATATCTGGCCCATGAGATTAGCTCTCTGGAGAAAGTATCTGACTGGCATCTCCCCTACATCAATCTCTTTCAGCATGAAGCAACTGAATTTGGCCCTCACCTGTTCTTTTTTAATAGCAATTATGCATACTTCTATAGAGGGGGGAAATGTAGAAAATAGTTTAGTTGGCTTATGAGAAAGATAGCTAGCTAGTGGGAAGTCTTTAGATAGAGTGGGTATGATAACTCATATTGATAAAAATTAAGAAAAGACAATGAACTGGGTTTATGAAAAAGAAAAAACTTTCCTCAGGCAATGTGGTCTCTCCCTCTTAAAAAAAAGAGGAGCCACCACCAATGAATTCTTGAATTTTGAGGATTTTAAAATAGAATGAACTTTCTCTAACATTAAGTGTGACCCACATGTTCCTTAGGATTTTTGAGGTTATTGTAATGTAAAATAACTAGTTCTTTCTAAGATCCCAGTTTACACTAAACACTGTGTGGAAGATCTAGGTTAGCGACCCTGAGTCACAATCAGTTATTTTCAATCCACAGAGCCTCCTGTGTGACAGAAGACCACTAAAGAACTGAGAAATTACTGTGCTGTTCATTTATAATTGGCTTTAAATATGGGGGCCATGTGGCCACCCCATTTGAGACTCCTCATTTAAATCTATGACTATTCTTTTCCTTATTTCTAGTACAATCTTTCCAAAGCTAAAAAAGGAAAAACTCTGAATTTTGTAGTTTTTATGAATCCTACATTTTAGTAAAATCATTTCAGCTCTTATAGGAAAATATAGGTATAAATGTTCATTAACATGCATTGTCCAATAATTTCTTAGAGATAACAAAAAACTACAAAGAACAAACAAAAATACACATAAATTAGACTTCATCAAATTAAAATCTTCAGTGGGTCAAAAGACACTATTAAAATCAGAAGACAACATATAGATTGGGAGAAATATTTGCAAACCATACTTCTTATAAAGGTCTAGAACACTTTGTACACAAAATTTTTTGAAAATGTAGCAATAAAAACACAAATAACTAGATGTGGACAAATAGATTTAACAAGCAGTTCTCCAAGTAAGATATAAATTGCCCATAAACTCATGAAAATGCTTATGTCTAATCATTTGGGAAATAAAAGTCAACTCTACAATGAGATGGCACCTCAAAACTATTAGAATATCTATACCAGAAGGAGAAAACACGTACTGGAAATGATTGAAGAAGTAGGTCACTGGGAGTGAGAATTTAGACAGCAATATCCTGTCTTGGTTCCTTCTTCCCTCTCTGCATTTTCCTTGCTTTCTCAGCTTCCTGGCTGCACGAGGTGAGCAGCTGCTTTCTACCATGATATTTCTGCATTGGAGACAACTGATCATAGGTCAAAATCTCTGAAACCATGACCCATAAAAAACTTTTTCTCCTTTAAGTTATGTGTGTCAGTTATTTTACTCAGCAACAGAAAGGAATTCTAATTGGGACAAAAGATTTTCTTTTCTGTGGTATACAGAGCGGTTTTCTATTCTGTACCACTTACAGAGTTGTTTATTATAGCACCAACATCACATATAAAATTGTAACTTTAGAGAATCTGGTAGAAAGTTCTTGTGCAGATATGTACTTTGATAGACCATAGACACAGTAAAATATTTTCTTCTTAACCAGAAATGGAATCCTGAATGCTTGCTTAGTCAGTTCCTCCCACAATGTCTAATAGTTTTCTGCATAAAGATTCCTGCAGCTTTAGTTTCATTTATTTCTCTTGTGAATAGAATTTTTCCTATTCTAATTTATTATAGCATCTATACAATAAAATTAGGTTATTTCCTATATTTGGGAAGAGCAATTGTTATATAATTCTTATGTTTTTATTGACTCATAAGATGTGTGTCTTGGTTTTACTAAGGAACAGTCTTACAAACATAAATAGTTGTAAAATTGTTTTCTCTTTTCTGATATGTGTACTTTTTTCTCTTTGGGTCATAATAGATAACTCATCAAGTACAATTTTAAAAACCTGATATGACACCAGAAATAGCTGGTTTTAGTGAAAATGCTAATTTTTCACCATCAGATATAAATATAAGTATTAATCAGAGAATATATTACCACATTATGTGAGTAATGTGATAACTAGTACTTAACTAGTAAAAAGCTAGTATTTAACTAGTAAATTTACTACAATTAAGAGTTTAGTATGGTTTATTGTTGGCTCTTTTGCATTCAATTCAGGAGCACAACTAAAATTTCAATTAATAGGTTTTTAATACTGTGTTTTTAATCAGGAAAAATTATGTACAGGTACAAATTCCATTGATGAATATTACTATGTATACCTAATATATACCAATAAAGTTAAATTAAACATTTTAAAATTTTTATTTACTTTTAAATTTTTTATATTAAAGACAATAAAATTCAAAAAAATCTCCAGAATAAATTCAATCAAAACAAAGCAGTTTAATTGGTACAGAACTTTAAAGGATAAGAGAAAAACAAGTTACTGTACTATATCTTGTTGTCTTTCTTTTTTTTAATTTAAAAGAGAATAAACCAAAAGGGGGCAGTACAGAGCAGATCAGAAGAGGACAACATAAGCAACACAGTACTTTACATTAAGTCAACTGGACATCAACAGTATCTAACACCATATCTCTTACTCTGCTATAGTTGAGCATAGTTTCAATTACAATAATGTCAAACATAACACAATAGTATAGAGCCATGCATATAGTGAAAGAATTCCATATATCTTGTTATCATCAAAATAGTTGTTTAATTTCACTAGATATAGAAAAATCACATCAAAACAAAACAGAATAACATCAATCAAAACAGAATATTGAATAAAACAAAACAATCAGAACAAAACAACAATGTGAACAATATTGGATTTTAAAAAGAAGATAGAAGAAAATCCCCCATAATGGCTATATTGTATAATGTTATCCTCAGTTGCTTTTTTACCTCAGTTGCTCACAACTCAGCCTGTCCTCTGAACCAGCTACTTGCTTATGGGGAAATGGGCTGCGGGTGGGTGGGTTGGTGATTCTCAGACCATGCACCAGGAGACTCATGGGAGGTCCTTTCTGACTATTCTCTTCCTGGTCCCCGCAAGGCCTGCATGGCTTACCAGAAAGGCTGGCTAGTTGGCTTGTTGGTCGGTTCCTCCCAGTCTCAGCATGGCTGATTCTTGGGAGATGCTATATGACTTTTCCCCTCCTGGGCCCTGCATGACCTGCCTAAAAATTTATTTTAAATTTTTATATATATGTGATATTCAATGTGATGATTTGATGCATATACACTCTGTGGGATAATTAAATCAAGCAAATTTACATGCACTTTCTAACTATGTCATTTTATGATAAAGATTGCCTTCTAGAACACTTAAGAGTCTAAACTTTTAAAAACTTTCAAGTATATAACATGTGATATTTTTCTCTTTTTTGGTACTGAGAATCAAACTTGTGAACTTGTGCTTGTCAATCAGGCACCGTGCCACTGTGCTATATCCCCTGCCTTGTAAGTTATAACTATACTCACCATATGTCATTGTGATATATATATATATATATATATATATATATATATATATATATTTGATTCAATCATCAGTTTATGGACACTTTGGTTGTTGCAATTTCTTGGCTACTATTAATAGTGCTGCAGTGAACACAGGAATACAAATATCTCCTTGACATACTTTATTTTCTTTGGATGTATAACAAGTAGTGAGATTGCTGGATCAGGTAGTAATTTCATTTTATGCTTCTTTGATCATTTTCGTTTTCCCTTCATTCTGTTTCTCCTCCCCCTCCTTAGTTCCTGTTTCCTTTTGACTCACTTCTACCTATTCCACAATATCTACTGTAAAATTTGTTGTTTATTTGCTCTTTCAGTTCCTTACACTGATAGTATGAAAATAAATATTTATTCATGTGGGGCTGATTTATTTCACCTATGGTCTCAAGGTGCCTCCATTTAACTTTATGGCTGAGTAGTACTACATTGTATGAGAAAAACCACATCTTTGTTCATTTTTTGATTGACGGTCATTTGGGTTGTATATAACATTTAGCTATTACATACTGTGCTATTATCAACATGGGTGTGCATATATTGCTCTGATGTGATGTTTTTAATTCTTCTGGAAAGATACCCAGAAGAATAGCTGGGTCCATTGGGACTACTGGTCTTAGCTTTTTGAGCAATCTCAACACTGATCTCCATAGTGGTTGCAACAGTCTATACCCCTACCAAAAGTGGAAAATTGTTCATTTTTCCACACAGCCCTTCCAGAATTTGTCACTGGTTGACTTGTTCAAGAAAACCATTCTTTCTGAACTGAGGTAGAATCTCAGCATCATTTTCACTGGTATCTCTCTAAAACTAGTAATATTGAACATTTTTTCATGTATTTGCTCACATGACAAGTGTGTATTCATCTCAGGTGCCCATTTTTGGATTAGGTCTTTAAATTTGGAGCATCTGATTTTTCCCAGTTCTTTATATGTTCTAGATAATAGTCCTTTGTCTGAGGGAAAACTGATTAAAATCTTTTCCTACTCTGTGGGTTGCCTTCATACTCTGATGGTGATTTCTTTTACTGTGCAAAACCTTAATAGGATTAGATCCCAGTTGTTGATTATTTGTATTATTTCTTGTGTGATCAAGGTTTTGTTCATGAAATTTTGTCTAAACTTATGTTTTTTAGAGTTCTACCTATAGTCCCTTCCAGCAGATTTAAAGTTTCTGTTTCAACATTTAAATCTTTGATTTATTTTGATTTTAGTTTAGTTTCATGCATGCTGATAAACATGGGTTCAGATTTAATATTCAGCATGTGGAAAGCTAGATTTTCCAGCACGAAATATTAAAGAAGCTATGTTATTTCCAGTGAATGTGCTTGGCTCCATTGTCAGTGATAAGTTGGATGAGTGTGTTTGAAGTTGTTTCTGTTTCTTTTAACCTGTTTCATTGATCCTCTGGTTTGTTTTGTTGCCAGTATCATGCTGATTTTATCACAGTAGCTCTGTAGTATTTTTTAATGTCAGGGATTGTGATTTCCCCTCCCCTGCCTTTGTTGCTGAGAATTGTTTTTGCTTTTCTAGGTCTCTATTGTTTCCAACTCAATTTTAGGTATGTTTTCTGTAGTTCTCTAAGGTGTGCTAATGGAATTTTCATTAAGGTTGCATTAAATCTGTATAACAAATTTAGGAGTATGGTCAATTTCATTGTTTATTCTCCCTTTTAATAGTACTGTGATTTTCTCTTTCTTTTATATTTCTGTCTCTTTTTTTTTGAAACAGGGTTTCATTATGCATTTAAGACTGGGCTTGAACTCATTTTGTAGCCGAGGTTGGCCTCAAACTCATTACAATCCTCCTCTCTCATGTAATTTTCAGTACATAGATCTTTTATTCCCTTTGTTAGCTTGATCCCTATTTCATTCTTTTGATGCAATTGAGAAAAATGTGGTTTCCCTAATTTTCCTCTCAATGAGTTTGTTGTTTGTGTACAGGAATCCTGTTGAATTTTGAGTGTTGACTTTGTATCTGGCTATATTACTGAATTTGGTTATCAAATCTATAAGTCCTTTGATGGAGTTCTTGGGTTTTTTATGTAGAGTAACTTGTCTTCTCTGAACAACAATAACTTAACTTCTTTCTTTCCTATTCCTGTACATTTTATTATTTTTCCTTGTCTAATTGCTCTGGCTAATATTTCCAGAGCTGTATTGAATAGGAGTGTTAATATTGGGCATTTTTGTCTCATTCCTGGTTTTAAGGTGAAAGTTTTCCATTTTTGACCTTTAGCATGGTGCTGGCTGTTGATTTGTGTTGCAGTCTGGGTTTCCAAGGGAATAGAGTGAATACAGGACATGTAATTTATAGGATTGTTTTAAAATATTAACCCAAGTGTTCAATGCAAGAGAGTCCAGGAAATCTGTCCACACACTGGAAACCCAAAGAATACAGATAAGAGCCTGGGCCCCACAGCAATGTCCTGCATGTGTCCATCTGAAGAGATAGAGCCCATGGCAAAATGTCATTCAAGTCTGTATAAAGGAACTACATTCGGAAGGCCCAAAGTCTGATGAAACCTTGAACATCTGAACTCACAGGATGAAGAATCTGTGCCAGCAACCTGAAGAATCTATGCTGGATCCAGTAAGCAAGCTCAAGGTAAGGACCAAAGCTCCTCCAAAAAAGAACAACAATCCTCAGCAACAGTGAGGAACTGAGATCCTCTAATGATGACCATAGCTGAGTTCATATTAGTAAAATCATGTTTCTCCAGGAAAATCAACAGCCCATTTGTTTCTCATTTTTATGCTGCTGGCAAAAATCCTCTGGTGGACCTTTCACACCAAGAACCATGCTGATTCAGTTCAACTGGGTGTTGCAGGTTGAACATTCTTTAATCCATCACAGTTTGTCATAGATGGTTTTCCTCAAATTGAGATAAAGACCACCTACTCCAATTTTCTGTAGCATTATTTTTTAATCATGGATGAATATTTAATTTTGTCAAATGCCTTTTCTGATTCTATTGAGTTTATCAGCTGATTTTTGGCTTTGGCTCTGTTGATATGGTGCATTACATTTATTGATTTGTGTATATTAAACCATTCCTACATCTCTGGGATGAATTCCACTTGGTCGGGATGTGTATTCTTCATGATGATTTGCTGCATTATGTTTGTCAGTATCTTATTGAGAATTTTTCTGTCGATGTCCATTAGAGAAGTTGGCCTGTAGTTCTTTTTTTTTTTTGATTGATTTCTTCTAGCAATTACTTTGGCAGTGCTGCTTTCCTTTCCATTTCATTAAAGAGTTTAACCATTAGTGGCATTAGATCTCATGTAAATTTCTTATAGAATTCAACAATGTACACATTATTATCTGAACTATTCTTTGCTGGTAAGTTTTAATTATATTTCAGTTGCATTGAGTGCTATCAGGTTATTTAGACTTTTTGTATGTTCTTGATTTAGTGTTGGTGATTCATACATATTTAAGAATCTGTCCATTTTTCTGTTTTCCATCTTCTTAGAGCACATGTTCTCAAAATAAGTATTGCTGAACTTCTGGATTTCACAGTATCCATTGTGATTTCATCCTTTTTATTCTTAACTGCATGAATTTTAGTCTCTT
Source organism: Dolichotis patagonum (assembly GCA_004027295.1). NCBI lineage: Eukaryota > Metazoa > Chordata > Mammalia > Rodentia > Caviidae > Dolichotis > Dolichotis patagonum. The sequence continues at coordinate 17,619 of PVJX010025367.1, read as the reverse complement.
CTGTTCTCTTTTAGATAAGGTTGACTAAGAGTTTATCAATTTTATTTAATATTTCAAAGAAATAACTCTTCAATTCATTGATTATATTGTTTTCTTAGCCTTGATTGCATTAATTTATGCTCTGCATATTACTGTTTCCTCCCATGTGTGAACTTTATGTTTGATTTTTTTCTACTTTTTATAGAAGTTTGATGTTTAACATTAGGTTACTTATTGGAATTCATTCTGTTTTCCTGATATGAGAATTCACCACTATAAATTTCTCTCTTAATACTGCTTCTATTCCAACTCATAAGTTCTGGTATGTTTTATTGTCATTTAATTGTACATACTGTTTAACTTTTTGTTTAACTTCATCTGAGACTCATTGATTGTTTATGAATGTGTTATGTAATTTCCAGATGTTTGTGTAGTTTTTATAGCTTCTTGTGCTGCTGCTTTACAGTTTATTGTCAGAAATGCATAGGATAATTTCCCTCCCTTTGCATTATTTAAGCACATTCTATTGGCTGGTATGTTGTCTATTTTGAAGAACATCCTATGCAAAGCTGAGAAAAATGCACATTGTGATATGGTGTGCTGAAACACTCTGTAGACCTCTACCAACTATACTTGTTCAAGTTAAGTTCTATTTGGTTAAGTTCTATTATTTCTTTGTTGATTTTTTCTCTGGATGATCTATTTATTTGTGATAGTGATGTGTTAATGTTTTCTGTTATAATTGTTTTAGTGCTTATTCATTTTTTCATGTCTATTAATATTTGTTTTATATAGTTGGGTGCTCCTATATTTGGTGCATACATATTTGTGATTGTTACCACTTCATCTTGAAATTTTTCTTTGCAATATGTAGTGATTTTCTCTGGAGTTCTGCATGCATCACTTACTTGTATGTCAAATGCTTTATTCATTTTCACTATTTTCTGTCATTATTTCTGTGAAGATGTTTTATTTTCTTGTGGCATTTATGCTATTTCTGGTTTTCTCATTGTCTCTAATTAGTTTTTTTTCTTTGCTTCATATTTTAGATATTTACTTAATTTTTCATGATCCTTTGCTATTTTTAAGATACGTTTTATTTTGTGACTAGCCACATTCCTGTTTTCTAGTATGGTGTTCTATCTTCTCATTTTTTAATCTATTGAGTATACTTTTAATGACATTTTAAATCTCCTGTATATCTGTTTGGATCTGTATGATGGTTTACATTTCTTTCTGATGTTGGGCATTCATGTTTTCCTCAGCTCATTTTCCTCAGCTCCTCTATTTTTTAAATATCTGTGTTTACTCTGGATTAAGTGAGCATATCTCTTATTCATTTATTTATTTTAAGACAAGGCCTCACTGTAAATTTCAGGCTGCACTTAAACTCACTTTGTAGCCCAGGCTTGGTCCAAGCTCAAGGAAATCTTCCTGCCTCAGCCTCCTGAGTAGTCTTTTAGATTACAAGCATGCATCACCATGCCTGGCTGTGTCTTTAATTTTGTCATTTTTTTAAACCTTTTTAAAAACTCACTTCCATTTGTCTTTTTTTCACTTCTGCTGCTATCATTTCAGAAAGTTCCAATGGTCAGTTTCTTATTTCTTCTATCTCCTTATGTGCTGGACTTGTCTTGTGTATTTTTGAGGTCTGGGCTTGTATTTTGCTTGTGCTTCTTGTCATTTTGTATATTTTATTTTACATTATGTATTGTTGTTTGTGGAATTCTCATGGTAGCTTCATCACTTGTACCAAGGTTTCCTCAGGAAATGTCTATTCCTCAGAGATATCTCTAGGGGTAGGTAGATCCTGGTTTTTGTGTATATCCCAAGAATCTGCCTTCTCAATTTATTAAGGGTGAATAGTTGATATCTATTTGGCTTGACATCTTAGTCTTCAGTACTTGATAAGATTGTCTCTGTGGTGCTTTCCCAGTTTTTCTGGCACCCTCAGGTAGGGAAAGCACATGGTTACTCCCAGATCCATGTACTCCTTCCTGACCATGCACAGCTACTCTATTATATACGTGTAGTTCATATTACCTTCTGGTCATAGGGTGGGAAGAAAGTCCTTGTACCACCACAGGACAAGGCTGCCTGCTTGCTTATACCATTGGGTGAAGGCCAATCTGCTGGTTGCAGAACACGGAGACATTTCATTTTTTATGGTTAAGACTGGCTTTTGGCAGCCACCAAAGTGGAGTGTGGGTGGTCCCAGATCTTAACTTTGAGCAGAAATTCCCCTAGCTTGTTTTCAACTGTCAATAATCCACCATGACTTTAGAGTCTTTCTTCATCCACTCTGGCTCTTTGGCAGAGAAATGATCTGTGACTGTTCTGCTGCTTACATTCACCCTGACCCCTTTGAAATAAGATAGTGGCCTTGCATTCCACTTCTGTTCTCTGTTTCTGTGTGTGAAAAACAGTGCTGGTTCACCTCACTCAGCAACTGCTGCTTATGCAGTGCCTCTGGGGATACAGTGTTCCATGGTGTGGTTTCCAAGGCTGGCTCCCACAATAGCACATGGCTTGATGTTCTAGCTTCTGTTACAGTGTACAGCTCATTGGCTTGACTTTGAACCTTGCAAGCCAATGTCATCTTAGAGTGCCAGCCTAAACTGGATCTAAGCCACTGACAAATATCTCTGCTGCTGAGACTGAATTTTTGTTGGTAATACTGATTTTATTGAATTCTTCATTTATGTAAGTCTTGATGTTGACAAATAGCAAACTAAACTCTCAATTTGAGAAATGAATAGTATCCTTGTCATAGTACAGTGAAGACGTATATGATGCTCAGAAAAGGTGTAAAATTTCCTGTGACTATAAGAATACTCTGAAGAAATAACAGGTATGTCTCATTGTAGCAAACAGCTTCTACTTTCTCAAAATCTTTAATATTATTAAGGAATAGAAGTAAATATTTTTCAGAAACAACTAAGGATTATATTGTCCATAAATTAGTTTCTTAGGAAGTTGTGTGGTTCAGATGATTCAAGAATATACAGATTTAACCTTTTATAATTGTGGAATAATGGGGTAGATCTTTGCTTTTTTCAGGGGATAATAATTTATTCTCCATTATTTGTATTGGCACCTATGCTATTAGGGAAAATTGTGCTCATATAGATCAGTAAAAGTGGTACATGTAGTATAAGAGTATCATTTCTTCTGAACTAGCCTGATTTTATTAAAATATACTGTATACACATATTGATTCATAACACTATACTATGTAGATTTGTACAATTAATATTTGATAAAAGAAAAAGTACTATTTCTAGAGAATAGAAATGAAATATTATTAGTGCCCTATTGTAGGAGAAAATGCACACCCTCATCACTATACTTCAGTTTCTGCTGGCTGCACAGGTAACATTTCCTGTTACCATTCCTCTTGCTTCTGGTCCTTAGAAACAGCTGGTTACTGTGATGCATAACTAGGGCCAGAGGTTTTTAGAAGGATTGATTCCTTGTCAGTACCCTTCAATATAAATAAATCTGCCTCCAAATCCTGGATGAAATTTCAGTGCTTCTGTATGCTATTGCTTCTGTTATGTTGGCCAGAAAGACCAAAAGTGCTGACCTGTTTGATCACCAGTTGTTGGCCTCACAGATGAAGCAAGGATATCTCCATGTCCTGATGGGAGGGTGTGCCCTTGAGATTTCTCAAGTCCCCTCAGTCATCTCGAGGAAAATTCCCAGGTTCCCGTTTGAGTGTATCACATCAGACTGAAAGAGGAGAAAGGCACAATCTATCCTGGTCATTGCATAAGGTAGCGCTTGCAGGGGCACCCCAGTTTGTCTGTCAGTCCTGCTCAGTTTGAGCATAAGGAGAACCTGATCAACTCTTGTTAGTCAAGGCCACACTTGAGGGAAGGATATTGGAGTATTAAACCTCCGAATGTCTGATGAATGATTGTGTAAATGTTTGTAAAATATAGTGAAAGCAATAGGCTGTATGGAGCACTATTTGTGCTCCATAGTGAGAAGTGGGATTGTTCTCCAAACTGTGGTGCTTGATTCAGCTCCAACCTGTGGTTCTGTGAATGCATCTAACAAAGGATGAAATGCAGAACCTACCAACACTTCTCCTTAGTTTGGATAGTCCCAACATTGCCAAGAGGCAAGCAACCAGGTGGGCATCTGAATGATCTCTCTCTGAGGAACATTTATACTTTTTCTGTTATGTCATCATTCAAGGATTCACAACACACATAGAGAGTTAGAAATATGAACTTATTAGTCAAATCCATGGTGCTTGACTGCAGCACAATGATTTTAAAGTGGGCTTTTATGGTGATTACGGAATTAAAAGGAAGTCAAGTTTCTACAAGAGTACCTGAAACTGCTGCTTCCTTAGCCTAAAAAAGGGCTCAGAATTCTGCTTTGGCAGACACCACTGGGCAAGCTCTCCAGCCAGCAAAAAGAAACAAAGCAGTGCAGTCAAGAGTTACTCAAAGACATCAAAGAGGGAGGCAAAATGCCCATCACGTTAAAGTTACTGCTGTTACCCAGAAGCCTGATAGAGCTCTTCAGATTTTTTGGTAGACTGTATTAAGCCTAAAGAGTGTACACTCCGTTGATGCCAAGGCCTCTCAAAATCCACAGATGATAACTGCCACGTTCATAGCATGAAAAGCATTTGATGTCCACAAGACAATCCAGTCTGATAGATGACCATACCCTCAGGTCCAAGACCAATATGTGTGTTACAAAGGCCATGGACACTAAAAAATAAATGTTCCTCTATATTAAAAGATTAAGACTCTCCAAAACTTTAACCTGAATTAAATGACAACACTTTTATTGGTCTGATGGTGTTAGACTAGGCCAGATTGGACTTGCTTCTTCAGCGGGGCTACAAGGAGCCCACAATTCACATTCATGTTGACAGCCAACTTAAGAATTCCCTGGCAAGCAATGGAGCAAAACTTTTGGTAGTCACTCAGAAGTACTGTCTTTCAGAAAAAAAAGTTACTGTCAATTGAGCAACTTGGACTCTTGCTTCTCATCCCTTGTTCCAGGTATAATGTTGCAGCTTTGGAAGGCATCTTACTAAACATGAATTCACCTTAGCAAGCCAGACACCTTCCCTCTCATTTAAACCTGAAAGAAAGATGATGCCTGCATCAGCCCAAGATAGATAACCAAAATCTTCAAGTTCTGAAAACTTTTCTTGCCCAGAGGTATCTGCTGAAGACTCACCTCCAGGCATGACCATCAAATGTTCTCCTATATCACACTTTATGGTAAGTACAAGCATGCATCCAGTCACAGAACCTCTTCCTAAAGCAGTTCGTGAATCTGATTGATTGTTAATCACCTTGTAACACTCCTCTCACTGGTAAAAAAATGCCTTCTGGGAATACAAGTCAGTACAAGATCTCCATACCATCAAAATATACAGCCATTACCTTGCACTCTGTGATTTCCAACCTATAAATCCTTCTTGCGCTGCTACTTCCAGATGTTGCCTGTTTTAAGAACTCTCCCACTATTCTTGGGGCAGCTCTAACAATGTATTTGACCAAGCTCCCATCCCCTTCTCCCTGGAGAGCAGGTGCCTCTGTCCTTTCCAACTACATTTCCTGCTTCCTGCCACGATCCCTTGAGAAAAGAATGCTGATTGTGAAACTCATTTCCAGGACAACCCCCATCTGCATTACACAGTACCCCATGCCATGAGAGGCTAAGTCAGAATTCAAGTACACATACAGAATCTTCATAAATGAGAATTGATTATAGACTTTCAAAATGCTGAAATACATCTCTGCTGCCTTTAAAGAAACCCAGTATGGAATATAGCCCAGTTCAGTATTTCCAAGATTTAATTACTTCTGAGAGTTTCCCCATCCTGTAGTCCCAAACTCACATACATTGCCTCAGTCTTCTGCCATCCATAGCCTGCTGATGCATGTGTCTGGATCTAAAGAATGCCTTCTTCTGCCTTCAATTTGCTCCTGATACCCAGCCACTTTTCACATTTAAATGGAAAGATTGTAATTCTGAACACAAAATCTAACTGACTTGAAACCACCAGAGGTTCCAAAACTTGCTTACCATCTTTGGAAAGGCCCTTAAAACTGACCTCATTATGTTTCCAGAACAAAATATCATTGCACTTCTGATTAATGCCACACTCACTGCCTCCAAGAAAGTTATAAAAGCTCTGCTGCAATATCTGGAAGAAAATGGCTACACGATATTTTGAACAAAGACACAAATCTACAAACAAAAAATAAAATCCTCTCTAGAGCCCCTACATTTACAATTCCAGATATAATTGGAATTACACTTCTTTGTTGATGATGGCATGTGGTTTCAAGGCTGCTTACTCAGAATGTCAGCTCCTAGGAGTGCCCAGTGGCAAATAAGTTGATGTAGTCACTAATGGCTACCTTGTATGCCACATGATTTTAATAGCCACTGCCTTTTTGACCAATAAAACTGCTTGTGGTATTAAATCACTCAATCCTACCACATACTTGCTAACAAAGCTGTGCCCACAAGACCATGACCTCTTGGCACTATCTGTTCTCTAGCTGACTAGACTTAAAAATAAACTCCATAGAATCTTTTGATTATTCCCTCTTTAGGAATTGAAGTAGCCTTTTCTAAGAATCTAACAGGCTAGATATGCTGTAGCCAGCTTGGACAAAGTTGTTTTGGCCAAGGCTCTCCCATAGGGAATGATCTGCACAACAAACTAAATTATGGACCCTCATGTAGGCCCTCAATTACTCTAAAAGTACATGGATCTACTATTTCTTGCTGCTGTTTAAATACCCACCAAAACTGGCCGGGGATTTAGCTCAGTGGCTTAAGCACCTGCCTGGCAAGTGCGAGGTCATGAGTTTGATCCCTGGTACAAAAAAAACAAAACAGACAAAAAAACCCCACACCAAAACAATAAAACAAACTGAGTCACACAGGAAAAATTCATGATATCTAATACCTGGCCAACATCTGCCCCAATGTCTGCCAATGATCCCAACCTTGTGCTCAGAACAATCCAGTTAGGAATCCTAAGCTCCATATAGGGATCCAATTGATTGAAGCATCGCCTTCTAAAAGCAGTAAAATAAAGCCTCTGAAACAACAGATATCTCTTGTTGCTTATACACACCTACTCAGGCTGGGTCAAGACATTTCCTGCCCTCACTGAGAAGACAACGGAAGTTTGTAGGGTCCTACTGTGATAATGGGCCTACATTTGTAGACAAACATATAGGTAACAAGCTCTAAAAATGTTAAAAAACACAAACATAGCCCTATAGCAACAACTTGCAACCAGCTCCATAAAGATTTAAAAAAAAAAGACTGATTATACCCGTAGACAACCCTGCACACACATAAAACCCAGGTGCATATTAAATAACTCAACAGCTCTTAAAGTTTCAGAAAACCATCCTTAGCTCCACCATTCCAGAGTTAAAAGGAGCCCACCCAGACAGTTGCTGAAGAGTCTACCTGGACCAGACATATTCTCTAAAATTCACTCTAAAGAGACAAAACACTCGAAGCCCTGTTCTGGTCACCTTGGATGCTGACCAGTCCATGCATGACTGAAGCCTGAGAACACCACTCACAGGATTTTTTTCATGCTTCAAAACATTATTCATATTGTATTGTCCAACTTGGTTTTGCTCTCTGCTTTCCCACTATCTGTGATTTTTGCCTAAGTTCTATGGACTGTTGACTCAAGAAAATATAAAACTACTAGTAAGACTTCCCTCTATTGTAAAATAAACCAAAGTTTGACAAGCATCCAAGAAACACTGAACACTCTCCTGGATTTGATGAACTCATGCACTTCCTTGCCAGAACAGACAGAACTAAATCATGTCTCTTCCGAAAAGTGAGATAGGGATATACTCTATAATAAGGGAAACAAACCACAAACTCCTGGTGGGAAACTTTCCAATCTTGGGGAATTGGCCAAGGCCAATCCTAGGACTACTGAAAGACTTAATACCATTTATAGTGGACTCTTGTATAATCAATTGGTTTACCTAGTTCATCCAGATCTCACATAACTTTCCCAGTAAAGATTTGCTTGGAAACCAAAAGAGGAGGAAAATGTAGCAGAAAATGCCCCCTCCCAGCCAGTATACTTTAGTTTCTACTGGCTGTCCAGGTAACAGCTCCTGTTACTCTTCCTCTTAGGTCTGTTGCTTAGAAATGGCTGGCCACTCTGATACATAACTGGTCATTGTAATGCGTACTGTAAGAATCAAAGACAGCCAAGTACTATGCTGCTTGCTTGCAAACCTCATAAAAACCTCCATCTCTGAACCTTTAGAGTCTGACACTTTTATAAGGATTGATTCCTTGTCAGTGCCTGTCAACTGCCTCCAAAGCCTGGTGACATTTCAGTTTTGCTGTCTGCCATCGCACTATAGTTGATAAAGTTCTGAATTATGTGGTAAAAGACTTGTATTACATTCTCTATACCTATTCTGACAAATCTAAAGTCATTTCCATTCTCTGGGTATGTTTTTTACTCATAAAATCTATTTGTAGGAGATGATTCTACAGGCCTTTCTTTTTGAAGTGACATGATGAAAGCAGTGTGATTATTTGATACAATGAGCAATAAGCAAACATGCTTCTTTACATTTCCATCTTCTTAATCACTATGTTTTTGTATTATGAATTTTCAAACTTTTCTCTTCTAATTCTTTATACAATATATATCAACTTGCTTCAAATTATAGTGACTGCAGTCTTCTATAAGCACTATAACTCACTTCTTCCATATGAATGTATTTTGATACTGCTCATCTCACTTTCTCTAGCTTCCTTCCTCCTTCTATCTGTAAACTTTAGTGAGTACTATTCAACTCTTTGCTTCCATGAGATCATTTTTTGTTTAACACCTACCAGTGTACAAGAAGACATAGCCTTTATGTATGAAGAATAGTTTGTGGCTTACATGGACACTTTTAGTAGGATGTGGTCTCCTGTGAATAATTTTAAGCTTTTGTTTCAGTGCTAGTATTTACTTCTTTTGTTATATGCTTTTTGACTCTGACCTTATGTTTTTCCAAAAGAATTACTGTTTATATCAACATTTACAGGTTCAAACTTCTAACACCTCTGTATGATAGTCCTTGAAGTAACACTTCCACTCTCTGTCTATTCTCTATGCATACTATGCCTGTTTATTATTTTTGGTGGCTGTGCAGTGAATTAGGTAATGAGCGGTGGGGAAAATGTGGTGTGTTTGGATGGGTAGTTTTAGGAACTAAGAGGGGAGTTTGAATGGGAGACTGGTACTAGATGAGAAGAAAAGATTGATGTGGATTCTGATTTTACAGAAGTATTTTTAGTTGAGTCAAAGGTTTAGTATTAACAGTTTTCAAAGGGTATTTTGCGGGGCAAATAATGAGATATGTAACAAAGGATGTTTACTTTTTGATTGAGAAAAGCTAAGTATTCATCAGAACTAATTTACAGGGAAGACAGATAAATTTTATGAGTTAAGATAAGAATGAGCATGAGAGGCTAATTATGGAGAATTTAAAAACATTGGAGGAGGAGTTTACATGTTTGGAAAAATAATAAAGAAATGTGTTCATAATAATGTCTTAGAGTTTTGAGGTGAAGAAACTAAATAAAAAGCTGAGATGAGGGAGACAACTTAGAAATCTATTGAATTAGAGGCAATGACAGAAAAAATACACAGGAATAACAACTAATGAGCACATAAAACCATAAAAAATATAGCACAACTGCAGGTTAATAAATCAAGAAACATACAAAAATTTAAAGCAAAAAGACATCTGATGGAAACACAGAATAGATAGTCAATTGATACACGGTGTGTGTGTGATTCCCAAGTATCTTTTTTTTTTTTACCAGGGTCTTAGTGGTTACACATTAATTATTCCTCTGATCCTTCCATTAAAAAACTGAAGTTAACTCAGACTCAGAACCTGTTTATCCCTGGTTGCAGGCTTTCTTGCAGCGATTGATCCAGTCTGAGTACTGGGTGTGATGGTGGATTTGGCTGACAAGTTCACCAGTAAAAAATTGCCTAGGGAATAAGTTTTATGAATAATGTCTGGATGCCCCCTCAAACCCCAGTAATTCATGAGGGATGCTTTATTGAGGAGGCTGAATCTAAAGTTTGTGATTGATACATTGTCTAGTGCTGGAATTATATGTGTGTGAGTGTTACACCCACCTTAAGTTGGGTAATCCACGTATATTATAAGGGACATAAAGGGACTTCTTTGGTACTCCTCCATTTTTGCTCTTATTGCTTTTGCTTTATTCCATCCCACCATGAGCTGTTGCTCTTCTGCCATGTGTCACTTTGCCTTGGAGCCAGCCAACTACGAACTGAAACCTTCCAAACTGTGAATTTAATATACATTTCCTTCCTTAACTTTGGGGAATTGTGTGTTTTGTCCCACCAATGAAGGAAAAGTAACCAAAACATAATTTGGTATCAGGGAGTGGAGTCATTGCTGTGCCTACACATAATCATGTGGTTCAAGAGCCTTTGGGAATGGCTTATGGGAAGAGTTGGAAAGTTTGTAGAAGTCACCTGAAAGAGTAGAGCTGGAACACCTTATGCTGTTGTGTAGGGGAGATTCTGGTCAGAACTCAAAACACCAGAAGGCTGATAGAAATCTTGCTTACTGGTAAAGACCAGGCTCTGGAGGTTTCTGCTGGGAAGAAAGGATGAATTGGCTCTTGTACTCAAAACAATGTATGTTATGGCTTGACATATCTGACAAAAAGATTAAGGGCAGTGGACTAACTGATCTGGCAGAACAAATTTCAAGGCAGCCTAATTCTGGGTAGTGGCATGACAGTTGTTGGAGAATTTATGCTGCAACTCAAGAACAAAGAGTACACCAGTATGATTTAAAACATTGTGAGTTTGGTGAGGAAAAATGCTCCAGTAAAGCTGTGGACTTCAAAAATAGAGTTGAGGAAATCTCAGTTGCTGAAAAGGAATAGGAGAATATAAAAGATAGCCTGAGGTCATCAAAAGAAGCTGCAAGTCTTCACTCTTTGCATCCTCAAAAATGAAAAAGTGATACATTGCTTTGCAGAGAAAGCTACAGAGCACCATCTTCCAGAATGGCAGTAGGAACACTATGTTTCAGAATGCCACAACTGCACTAAGTTCCAAAATTGTAGCAGCCACACCAGGTTCCAGAATGGTAGCAGCATACATAATTTGTTCCTCAAAATTATTTTCAGAGTGCCCAACATTCCAGGCACTGTAACCCTACAACTAAGAGAAAAGGAAAATGCGGTACTGCTCCAACTGGCAACAGACCTTGGCATGATCCATGTGAAGCTGGTTTTAGGTGCATTTAGAATGCAAGAGTTCTGAGGTTAAAAAGGCTTCCACCTAGATTTCAAAAGAAGACTTGGGAGGCCAGGCAGTGTGGCCTGAGATCACAATGCATGAAGCTGTGAGTGTGAATCCAAAGGTGTATTGGAGAATCCAGAAGTTTGGAAAAGCCAGAAATGTGGATATCTATGGAAAGCTGCAAGGATTCAGCAGAACAGGCCAGAGAGAGAGGCCCTGGGAACTACCCACCAGAAGTGCCATAGAGTTGGAGACACACAAGTTTTTTGTAGTTCACAACTTACTACAGATTTCCTCACCTGCTGCACTTTGAAATACAGTACTTAATCTTTGACCTTCTGGATTTTGGACATGAATTGGTACCATTCCTCTGTCTACAACTTTTGTAATGGAAACATTTATTTTGTTCCTTTGAATGTTGGAAGTGTTTCTTTTCATTTGTACAGGGCCTCACAGCTAAAAGTTTGCCTTAAATCTCAGGAGACTTGGGTCTTGGACTTTTCAGCAATGTTGAAACTGTTAAGATTTTGGCAACTCTTGGAGATGAACTAAATGCCTTTTTCATAAAGGGTTGTGCATGACTCTTTGTGCAGATGGGAGCAGAATTTTACAGTTTGTGTCTGGATGTGTCATCCCCAAGCCCCATGAATTCATGGTGGACACATTTTGGAGGTGGCTGAATCTAGATTTTTGTGATTTGTTTCATTCTGTGTGTTTCATTGTCACACTGGAATTATGTCTGTCAGTGCTACATGCACCCTAAGGTGGGTAGTCTACATATAATATACGGGACAAAATCTTCTTTTATGCCCATACTTTTTGGCTTTTGTTGCATTTGCTGTCTTCTGACACCATTAAATATGGCTTATTTGCCATGAGTCACTTTGCCTTGGAGCCATCTGAGTATGTACTGAAACCTTCAAAAAATGTGTGCTGAGGAAAATTTCCCAAACATGGGGAAAAATCTGATAGGCAGAGAAGTGAGGCATATAGAACACCAAACAGTTACAACCAACATAAATCTTTACCCAGACATATAATAATTAAGATGTCAGACATACAGCATAGAAACAGAATACTAAATGCTCTTAGAGAAAAGACACAATTCACCTATCAAGGAAAATCAATTAAAATCACAGCAGACTTTTCAGCACAAACACTCAAGTCAAGATGAGCTTGGAGTGAGCTATTTCAAGCACTGAAAGAAAACAACTTCCAATCCAGACTGATGTACTCAGTAAAACTTTCATTCAAATTTAATAGAGAAACAAGATACCTCCATGACAAAGAACAATGGAAGAAATTCTTGTCCACAAAACCAAACCTAGAAAGAGTATTGAAAGACATGTTTGAAAGAGAGAACAACAGAAAGAAACCACCAGGTAGGACAATCAATGAAACAAGGGGGAAAAGCAGAAAGCAAACAACTGGAACATAACATGGCAAAATCGAGCCAGTACATGTCAGTGATATCCATGAATGTAAAAGGATTCAATTCAATTCAATTTCAAAAGAAATATGTTGACAGAATAGATCAAGAAACATGATCCCACAATATGCTATATAGAAGAAACATATCTGACCCAAAAGGAAACTCATAGATTAAAATTTAAAGGATGGAAAACAGTATTCCATGCAACAGGAACTCAGAAAAAAAAACAGGAGTAACTATTCTATTGGCAGACAATGTAAACTTCAAACCCAAAATAATTAAAAGAGATAAAGAAGGTCATTACATACTCATTAGTGGGAAAATTCAAGAGGAATAACTAACAACTATAAATATATATGCACCAAAGACAGGAGTACCCAACATAATAAGACAGATACTAAAGGACATGAAAAACCAAATACATAAGAACACAATTATAACAGGGGACCTTAACAGCCCATTGACAGAAAGAGATAGATCAACTAGGCAAAAGGTCAGAAATGAAATAATAGAACTGAATCAAACCTGGGAGAAATTGGATTTAGTAGATGTTTACAGACTTTTCCAATCAACCACTTCAGAATACATATTCTTCTCAGTTTTGCATGAGACATTCTCCAAAATAGACCATATATTATTCCATAAAACATTCTTAAGTGAATGCAAAGGTATTGAAATTATTCCATGCATAATATCTGACCATAGCCCACTAAAATTGAAAGTCAATGGCAAAAGAAATTGCAAAACCTGCATCAATACATGGAAATTAAATAACTTTTTGATCAACCAGTGGGCTATAGATGAAATTAAGAATAAAGAAAGCAACAACTACAATTCAATGACAATGCAGAACAATATGCTCTCATCTTTGGGATGCAATGAAAGTGGTCTTAACAGGGATACATATAGCAATAAATTGTCATATCAAAAAAATACAGAATGAGCACAAATAAAGAACCTAATGCTTCATCTCAAGTTTCTAGAAAAAGAAGAGGAAGTTCAACCCAAAGCTCATAGAAAAGAGGAAATAGGAAAGATTAGAGCAGAAATCAATGCAATTGAAACTAAGAATCAATACAAAGATTAATGAATCAAAAAGCTGATTTTTTGAGAGTATGAAAAATATTGACAAACCTCTAGCTAACTTTATAAAGAAAAACAATGAAAAACACAAATTCAAGCTGTAAGGACTGAAAAGGGGGAAATTACTACAGATCTCATAAAAATTCAAAAGGTCATGTATACCTACTTTGAAAATCTCTACTCACATAGAGTATAAAACATAGAGGAAATGGTCAGATTTCTAGAAATATATGAACAAGGAAAGCACAATGAAGAAGATATAGCATTTTTGAATAACCCAATATCACCTATTGACACTGAAAATGTAATTAAAAACTTAGCAACAAAGAAAAGCCCAGGTCCTGATGCATTCATGGATGAATTTTAAAAGAAATTTAAAGAAGATTTGACCCCAATATTCCTTAAACTGTTCAATGAAATTGAAAAGGAAGCAATCCTCCCTAAAGCATTCCTGGAGGCAAGAATTCTTCTCATACCAAAACCTGAGAAAGACCCAATCAAAAAGGAGAACTATAGGTCAGTCTCCCTATTGAATATTGATGCAAAGATTCTCAATAAAAATACTGGTAAATACAATGCAGCAAATAATCAAGAAGATTATACATCATGACCAAGTGGGATTCACTCCAGGAATGCAGGGATGGTTTAATATATGCAAATTAAAAAATATAATACACCACATTAACAGAGCCAAAAACAAAAACCACATGGTCACCTCAATAGATGCAGAAAAGGCTTTTGTTAAAGTCTAACATGTCCATGATAAAAACCCTTCAGAAACTCAGAATACATGGTGACTACCTCAGTCTTATAAAGGTCATCTATGACAAAACAGCCAACCTGATACTAAATGGACAAACTGAAAGCTTTCACTTTAAATCAAGAACAAGACAAGGATGTCCTCTATCATCACTTCTATTAAATATAGTTCTGGAAACCATAGCCAGCGCAATCAGACAAGAGAGAGAAATAAAAGGAATACAGATAGGAAGGGAAGAATTCAAATGATCACTATTTGCAGATGATATGATGTTCTATATAGAAGATCCAAAAAACTCCATTAAAAGACTAGTAGAAGTAATGCACAAATTCAGCAATGTAGCTGGATACAAAGTCAAAGCTCAAAAATCAATAACATTCTTGTACACAAACAAAGTAACTCGCTAAGAGAGAAAATATGGAAATATCACCCTTTTCAATAGCATCTAAAAAAATGAAATACTCTGGAATCAAGCTAACCAAGAATGCTAAAAATTATACTACATGAAAAAGGAGATTGAAGAGGATATTAGAAAATGGTAGGATATTCCTTGCCAATGACTATGAACTAACATTGTGAAAATGGCAACTCTCCCAAAACTGCTATACAGATTTAATGCAATCCCAATCAAAATACCATTAACATACCTAACAAGTCTAGAGAAAACACTATTAAAATTCATTTGGAAACAGAAGAAATGTAGAATAGCAAAGGCAATTCTGGGCAACAAAGCAAGGCAGGAGGCATCTCAATTCCTGACTTGAAACTATACTACAAAACCACAGTGATAAAATCAGCATGGTACTGTCAAAGAAATAGAACTGAGGCTCAATGGAACAGATTAGAAGATGCAAGCACAACTACAAAGTCACTGAGCCACCTGATATTTGATAAAGGGGATAAACTTGTTCACTGGAAGGATAGACTCTTTAATAAATGATGTTGGAAAAATTGACTCTTCACACACTGAAGACAGAAACAAGATCCATGCCAATTACCATGCACAAAACTGAAGTCTAAATGGATAAAAGACCTAAATATTAAAACAGAAACCCTAAATCTACTGGAAGATAAGGTAGGTAGAAGTCTTGGAGACATAGGGGTAGGCAGAGAATTAATGAACAAAACACGAACTGCACAGGAAGCAATTCAGAGAGTCAACAACTGGGATCTCATACTATTGAAAAGTTTCTGCACTTCAAAAGAAATTACCAACAGAGTGAAAAGAAAACCCACAGAATGGGAAAGAATTTTAGCCAACAACCCCTCAAAGAACTTATATTCAGAACATATAAAGAATTGAAAAACATCAACCCCCCCAAATTCAAAGACCCTCTTCAAAAATGGGCATCTGAAATGAACATACAGTTCTCAGGTGAAGATATACAAATGGCAAATAAATACATGAAGAAATGTTCACCATTACTGGCCATTCAAGAAATGAAAATTAAAACAACATTTAGATTTCATCTCACTCTGGAAAGAATAGTTGCCATCAAGGTATCAACTGATAACAAATGTTGACGCGGCTGAGAGGAAAAAGAACACTCCTCCACTGTTGGTGGGAGTGTATACTGGTGCAAGAACAATGGAAATCAGTATGAAGAATTCTCAGAAGACTAGGATTGGAACTTCCATTCAGACCAGCTATTTCCCTTCTGGTTAATTTCCCAGAAAACTGAAATAGTCATATCACAGTGATATATGTGCACCAATGTTCATAGAAGCACAATTTGTAATAGCTAAATCTTGGAAACAACCAAGATATCCATCAACTGCAGAGTGGATGAAAAAAATGTGGTATTTTTATACAATGGAATATTACTCAGCTATAAAAAGGGATGATCTTGAGGCCTTCATAGGCAAATGGAGACAACTTGAGGCTATCTTCATTAGTGAAATAAATAAGAATCATATTTACAAATATCACATTGTGTCTGTAGTGTAAAATGTAATAAGAAATGTAGGAGTAATAAAATCCCAAATGTATAATTCCTATTGATAAATGATAGGAAAAGAAAGTGCCCTAAGTGATATAGCTGCATGTATATTTAAGTGTGTAGGATTGATAAGCATATTACTAAGTTTTTGTTGGATATTTGAACAGAACTGTTTGCAGCCTCACTGTTTATATGTCAACTTTGTATGCTTTGCTTTTGTAACTTGAACAACTATTTCTAAGAGGACAACATGTAATTTATCAACTAGTGATTCCTTACTGTTTATTTTTTTCTGAAATTATGTATCATTTCTATCCTTTTTCTATGTTTGTTTTTTTTTCTTTAAAAGAATATTTAAAAAAAAACAAAAAAAGATCATACTAACTTTTGGTTTGTGATATTTATCTTCTCCTTGCTTTGTAGGCACTTCTTATCAAGCACATTATGTCCCAAAACATTTTCCCCATAACCTAGTTCTCAGAGACTAGAGTCTTATTTCTCTGGGGGAAAAATAGAGATGTAGGAAAATAATTTGGGTAAAATCTTGACTCCATAATTAATAGTATCATTTTAAAAATTCAGATAAACCCTATAGAAAACAAAACAACTTGTTTTCTTTAGTATGTCTCCATTATTTTTAGGAAATATTACACTTTTCTCATGTTATGGTTCATATCTAGATGTCTCCCTAAAGCTTCATGCAGTTTTAGGTGGACCTTTTTCAGATATGGATGTATCTACTACAGTGGATGATCGAATGGTGGTGCAAGGCTGAGATTAACAGTGAGTGACTGCTATATCAGTCCACTGATTGGATTGACATAGCCCTAATCTCAACAGGCTGTACAGAGTATAAAAGGAGCAGAAAGATGCCAGTATGGTTCAGTTGTTGATTTTGATATCTTTGGCTGTTATGAACTGCTGCTTCTTTGTTATGTGCCACCTTGTCTTAGAGTCAACCCATTATGGACTGAAATATCTACAAACTGTGAGCAAAATAAAACTTTCCTCCCTTTAAAAAAGTTGTGAGATAAATGAATGTCTCCTTCATTAATTTTGAACATTCACTGTTTTGCCCCAGAAATGG
>PVJX010025366.1:0-26989 GCA_004027295.1 Dolichotis patagonum | reverse complement strand
CTCCTGCTTTTTTTTTTTTTTTTTTTTTTGTTTCCTGTTGCATGAAGTATTGTTTTCCATCCTTTGACTTTCAGTCTATGAGTTTCCTTTTGGGTTAGATGGGTTTCTTGTAGACAGTATATGGTTGGATGTTGTTCTTGATCCATTCTGCTAGTCTGTTTCTTTTGACTGGTGAATTGAGGCCATTTACATTAATGGTTATAACTGTTATATATTTGTCTATTGTTGACATGCTATCTTTCTGCTTTCGTATCTTTACCTTTCCATTCTGTTTAATTGTCTGCCTTGCTTAGTGGTTTTTTTCCTATGTGTAACTAGAATGTCTTTCAGTATTCTTTGTAGGGTTGGCTTGGTGATCATGAAGTTCCTCAGCTGTTCTTTGTCATGGAAGTATCTTATTTCTCCATCCATTTTGAAGGGCAGTTTTATAGGGTACATCAGTCTGGGTTGGAAGTTCTTTTCCTTTAGGATCTGAAATACTTCACTCCATGCGCTTCTTGACTTCATTGTTTGTGTTGAGAAGTCTGCTATGATTCTGATAGGTTTTCCTTTGTAGGTGATCTGTCTTTTCTAACAGCTTTTAATGTTCTATTCTTATGTTGGATTTCTGGGATGGTGATTATTATATGTCTGGCTGTAGTTTTATTTTGGAGCTATTTGGGGTTCTATATGCCTCACTAATCTAAATGTCAGTTTCCCTTCTCATGTTTGGGAAATTTTCAGCTATTATTTCTGTAAATAGCCTCTTGATATCATTTGTGCTGTCCCCTTCTTTTTCATTTATCCCTATTAATCTTGTTGTTTTCCTTTGCATCATCTTGCAGCTGTTGAATTGTTATTTCCTGATTCTTTGTTATTTTTAAAAGATCTTTCCTTTCCTGTTCACTAGCTGCAATCTTATCTTCAAGGTCTGAAATTCTATCTTCACTTTCATTGAGGCAATTTTCAATAATATTTTTGATGTCCTCTATATCTCTTTGAATCTGCTTCATGCATTCTATTTGTCTCTTATAGTGTTTGTTCAGGGATTCTATCTGTTTGCTTTGTTCCTCTAATTTTTTAACTGTGTCTTCTTTAGATGTGTTCACTATTTCTTTCACTACTTTTGTCATTTCTTCTTTTCACTGGGAAATTATTTCTGATTTGAGTTTCTCTATAGCTTCCCCAAGTTGCTTCTTTATTTCAGTTATCATTTCAGTCATTTCAGGTGTATGGCTTATATTTTCTTCTATGTGCATGGATCCTAGGCTTTCTTGGGATGGGGTGGAAGTTTGAGATTGCCTTTTGGTCTTTCATTTTGTTGTTTTCCTATATTTCTGTGCTTTGAGCAGTGTTCCAAAGCTTCCCCCAGGTGTGTGGGGTATCACTTCCTGTACCCTCAGCTCCTGGGACTGAATGAAGGTCACTGAGCTTGGCCCAGTCAGGCCTGCAAGACCTTCTGAGCCTAGTCCAGTGTTTCAGGGAGCTGGGCAGAAACTCAACTGCTGGGAGTGATGGTCTCAAATTCTCCCCGGGCCAGCACCAGTGGGCTGAGAGTCCCCCTGTGTGGCCCGGCCTCCTGGACTGAAAGAAATCCACTAGGTGTGGTCCACTGAGGCCCATGAAACCTTCCGAGACCAGTCCAGTATCCTAGGGAGCTGGGCAGGAACTCAACTTCTGGGAGCAATTGTCTCAAATTCTCCCTGGGCCAATGCCAGTGGGCTGAAAGTCCCCCTGCCATGGCCCTGGTTCCCTGGACTGAAACAAGGCCACTGGGCATGGTCCACTGAGGCCCAAAACCTTCCGAGCCCAGTCCAGTGTCCTCGGGAGCTGGGCAGGAACTCAACCACTGGGAGCGATGGTCTCAAACTCTCCCCAGGCCAGCACTGGGACTCATCTTGCATGGCCCAGGCTCCCTCACAGGATCTTGGCTCCCTGAATTGAAATATGGAAGCTTGTCATTCTCTATTTCAAAAGATTTTTCATTTTGTTTTCTATGTTGATCTTGGAAGTTTTTGTAATAGGTAGCTTTATCACCAGTATCCAGGCCTCTCTAGCACAGTTGTTCTTCAGAGATATCTTCTGTATGTAGATGTTCTTGGTTTGTGCCTGTCCTAACATCCTACTTTTCTAATTAATTAAGAGTCAGATGTTGTTATCTGTTTGACTCAGTCCTCAGTCCTTTGGTGCTAGGGTGTGATGAAGTTGTTATCCCAATGCTTCCCAGTATTGTTACAGAATTGAGAACAATTGATTAAAACAGATGTGACATCCTAGCTAAAGTAGTATAATTAGCAATAACAATAGCATCAAACACAGTTTAGAAACTGACAAAGTATCATAAATTTTAATTTTGTATCTTTAACCATAGGAACAAAATCTACAATTATATTACAAAACCAATCATAAATTGGGAACTTGCATGCAAAGGGTTTCCCCTTGGTAGAGTGGTTTTACCCTATGGAGGAAAATTTAAGAAGGATAGTGAATAAAACAAAGATAACTGCTAGGGATTTAGTTCAGCAGCATAAGCACCTGCCTGGCAAGAGCAAAGTCATGAATTCTATTCCCAGTACAAAAAAAAAAAAAAAAAAAAAACCTGAAAAGAAAGTAGAAGCCAGGCAGAAGGACAAAGGATGATCACATGAGCTTTGGAAAACTAGAGAAGAGAGCAGAAGAGAAAGAATAAAGGAGTAAGCAAGGGATTATCTGAATTTGGTCTCTCAGTTTGACAGATGGGATTAGTTTTCAGTGACTAGAGTTCTCCCCAATCATTTAGAAAAGATAAGAAGAAGGAAAAAGAGAAAAAAGATTTTTCAAAAGAAAGATAAAAGGGGAAGCCCCAACCACATGCTTCTATTCTGTATGTCTTTGTTCCCAAGCACAATGCAGGTTCACCTAACTAACCACCTGTTGTCATGTATTGTTACTGTTGCTTCTGACAATTTCACATTACTAGTCTGGCCTGTCCATCCTGTGCACCCTGGTCAAGGTTACTACTGTGTGGCTGACATTTCCCCTCACCCCAGTCTCTGTGCCTTCACACACAGTTCACTGGGATCCCAGCAGTAGGGAAGGGATGGGTCAGTTTCTGGGCCTTCACATGCTGTTCACCTGGATCCCAGCAGCCACCAATCTCTCTCTGGGTCTTTGTGTGCTCTTTACCTGGATCCCAGCAGCCACAACAAGATGGGCTGGTCTCTGGGCTTTCCTATACCATTCTGTTTACCAGCAGCATCTGGTCTCTTTCTGAGCTTTCCCACACTCTTTACCTGTTCCCAGCAGCTGAAATGGGAAGGATCAGTCTCAGGGCCTCCCCACACTGTTTTGTTGCTTGGTTTTTCACATTCCTCTGTATGTGTGTGTGTGTGTGTGTGTGTGTGTGTGTGTGTTGGTGCCTGTGTGTGTGCATCATTGAGATCAAGTAGAGCGAAGAGTTTGTTGTTGATATGAGAATCTCTTTAGTCTTTAGTTAAGTTCTGTTTTTCAGTGATGTATTTTTGGCTTTATTTGTCCAGTGATATTTCTTACCCTTTCAACCTATTCAATTTAGTGGGGGTTGGACCCTGTCACTATATCTTAAGAAGAGATTTTCTACTGGCTATAACAGTGTCTATCCAACCAGCACATACCAATCATAACTATTAAAACTTATTTTGATAATTTTATTCCTTTGTTGATACCCCTTATAGACTATATTGAACTGCAGTGTGGGATGGGGGGTGTGGAGAGAACAGTAAAGGGAAAGAGGTATGTCAATGGGAATAGTGAAAGGTAAGAGAAATGACAATAGGTTTAAAAAAATAGAAATTTAGACTCCTTTGGAATTATTTTGTAACTGGGGTAAAGAGCAGGTGTTGAGGAAGTCTGAGAGAGTATTTGTATAGGCAAGAGGATGAATGCATATGAAAATGTATTTAGAGACTGAGGGGCCATGAAATTGTTGGTGCCTATTAACACTTTTGTAGATAATTTTGTTTGGTTCCTCTAAGCTGTTTTGTTAAGGATTACCCAGAAGTGCCTTTAAATGATACTGTTTAATTTATAGTTGTGCCTGACCATGTAGCTGAGGAACCTTTAAGAATGGTTTGTGGGAACAGTTTGGAAAAGTTTGGAGATGCCAACTGAAAAAATAGCACTGGAATGCTTTAAGATTTATGGTACAATGGCCCTGAAGCAGGGCCAGCAGATTGCTATAGCTGCTGATTTCAAACAGGAGCCTAAAGAGAATTCTTTCTGTGGTCTGTTGGCTGTTTCAGAACTTTGGAAGTGTAATGGTCAATTCATCAGAGAGAAATAGCAGGTGATGCTCAGATTAATTCCATACTAGGTTGTTTCATGTGAATTCCCAATATGTGACAATATGGACAACTATTTGGAAGAAAACAAGAGTCAATATGATAGAGAGTGAATATCTCCAATTGTCTAGCTTTGAAATTTATGTCTTACACTGCTTTCTTGTGATCCTCATTGCTCTGTTTTGTTGTGTTTAATTTTACCCTATTGATATAATTGCATGTATATTTGAGTGGGTAAGATAGATGACCATATTGTTTTTGTCAGATCGTGGAGCAGAACTGTTAACAGTCTCACTGATTGAATGTCTACATTTTTAACTTTGTAATTAGAACAACTATTTCAAAGAAGTCAGTATGTAATTAGTCAAGTAATAATTTCTTAGGTTTTATTGCTGTTGTACTCCTCCTTTTTTCCTTGAAATACTGTATTGTCGCTACCCTGTATTGTTTTATTTTGTTTTGTTTTTTTCTCTTTAAATTAAAAAAAAAAAGAAAGAAAGAAATAGCAGGTGAGTGTGGCAGACTTTCGGCAGCCTGCAGGAGAGAGACCCTAGAGCCTCAGGACCTGCACCATATGGTGACTCGGGGTGCCAGGAGAACAAGAAGCTCCTCCCCTCTCTGGGGGGGGGGGCAGTTGTGAGCCTGCCAGCACACGGGCTGAGAATCAAACATCTCATGTCGTCCTGCCCCCTGTTCCATACCACCCCCCTTAGCAAGTGGGAGCCAGTTAACTACACATCTTGTGAAAAGATTGGCTATGTTATTTAGTATGAACTCCCCGTATGGAAAGACATGGACAACTATCTGGAAGACAACAAGAGACAATATGACAGATAGTTAAGATCTCTGGTTGTCTAGCTTTGAAATTTATGCTTTCTTATGTCCAGTTCTGTTCTGTTTTGTTGTGTTTAATTTTACCCCCTTTAAAATAAAATTTAAAAAAAAGATTTATGGCACAAGAGATTCTTGTCAGAGCTCAGAGACCATAAAACTAGTAAAGGTCAGGCTCAGGAGAGTTCTGCTGTGAAGAATGACTGCCTTGGCTGCTGTACTCCAGATAATGGGTGCCATGCCTTGGCAGAAAGTTTATCTGTGTTTTGCTTTGGTCTAGAGACTTTACCTGAGACTGAGATTAAGGTCAATGGACTAATTCATCTTGAAGAAGTTTTAAGGAAATACAATGTTGAAGCAGTGGCATGGCTATTATTAGAGGCTTTTAGCCAGATCTATGTTGAGAAACAAAAACATAGAGCCCAGAAGAATGGTTTAAAATGTTGTGAGTTTGGCTAGAAAGGAAGCACCAGTAAAGCTTTAGATTGCAAAAATAGAGAACAGAAGATCTTGATTGCTGAGAAGGAGCCTGATGGTATCACAAGAAACAAAAGAACTCCATCCTCTGTAACCTCAAAATTATAAAAGCGAAAGACTTTTCTTTGAGAAGAAAGCCCCAGTGTACCATGTTCCAGAATGGCAGTGGCTCAACCATGTTCCAGAATGCTGGTGGCCCAGAGAATTTGTTCCTCAGAATTGGGTTCAGAGTGCTCAGTGATCCAGGCACTGGACTCCTACAGCCAAGAGAGAAGGAAATCTGGTTACTGCTCCAGCTAATAGCATACCTTTGCATCATCCACATAGTGCTGGCTTAAAAATGTATATAGAATGCAACAGTTGTGGGATCAGGAAAGCTTCTACCCAGATTTCAGAAGGTCTGGGAGGCCAGGCTGTGTGCTCCTGAGAGGGATATATGTGAAGTTGTGAGTTTGAAGCTGAAAGTTCAGTGGAGACCCCAGAAGTTTTAAGAATCCAGGAGCATGGATTGCCTAGGGGCAGGGGGCGGGGAACCTGCAAGGAGGGAGCAGAGTGGGCCCAGGACAGGAACATGGCAGCCACAACTACTGGCAGTGCTTTAGAAGCAGAGCCACCTAAGTTCTTAGGAGTTCACATCTTGCTACAGATTGCCTCAGATCCTGCACATGGTACTACAGGACTTAATGTTTACCCAGATGCACTTTGGACTCACTTTGGTTCCATTACTTTGTATTCCTGTTTGTAAATTTTGAAATGGAAATGTCTATCTTGTGCCATTGAATGTTTGAAGTATTTAACTTTCTTTTCATTTGTACAGGGTATCACAGCTAAGAGTTTCTCTTAAATTTCAGAGGATGTTTTGCACTTGGACTTTTCAGAAATGCTGAAACTGTTAGAACTTTGGGAACTCTTAGAGATAGACTAAATGCCTCTTGCATAAAGTAATATACATGAGTCTTTGGGGGGGTTATGGTTTGTGCCTAAGTATCCCTGCAAAAACTCATGTGGTCACAGCGATGGGGCAGGGGCTTTTCAGAGGTGGCTAAATCTAAAATCTAGAGTTTGTTATTGATTCACAATCCAGTTCTAGGATTAAGTATGTGAGTGCTACACCCTCCCTAGGATGGGTAGCCTGTATACAGGGACAAAAAGATGCTTTCCCACTCATCCTCTCCTTTGTTGTTTTGCTATCTTACACTGCCATGAACTGTTGCCTCTGTGCCATGTGCCATCCTGTCTTGGAACCAGCTGATTATGGACTGAAATCTCCACAAACTATGAGCTTAATTAACTCTTCCTCCATTAACTTTGGGCATCAGGTATTTTGTCTCAGCAAAAAGAAAAGTAACTAAGACAAAAGTACTGGTTAGTTCTTATTCTCTAATGCATTTGTACAGTCCCCTGTTATATTTATACTACTAGTTAGATGGGGAGGAGGGAGAAAGTAAGGAAGAAGAGATATTGGGGGCAGAGAAAAACTATGAATAAGGCAGGATAAGGTCAGAAGATAGAAAGAAGGGCACACTAAAAAAGTGAGTAGGTATCTTACAGTAAAAGTTTCTTTAGCTCTCAGTTTGTAGAGGTTTCAGCCCATAGTCACCTGGCTCCAAGGTAGAGTGACATGGAAGACAGGCATCACAGAGGAGAAATAGTTCATGGTGTGGCAGGATAGGCAGAAGGCAGTGAACAGCAAGTAGCAAGCAATAGCAGAAGCCATAGAAGCAAGCCTGCATCTCCTTTTATATTGCTCCCAGAAAACAATCTAATTAGTGCTGCTCATACCCAAGGTGGGGCACTCTTAATCCCAACATCACACTCTTAATCTATGTTCACTTATCCTAATCCATCCACCTTTGAATCTCCTCACCTGTGACCATATGAGGCTTTGGAGGGACATTGAGATACAAGCTATAACAGTAACTCCAGCATGAAACCCTTGAAATGTAAACTATTATTATCAGCCAATACCAGCAAATAAGAACCAAAAGAAAAGAGTAACAAATATGAAAACAGGTAATGAAAAGGAAAAAAAGAGTAAAAAACTGGGATGGCCAAAACAGGATTTGGGCCAAATTCTGTTGGTTTGAGACCAAAACAAAATGACCCAAATCCAACAAAGTAGCAAGATTACAATAACTGCAATTACAAAATAATAATGGATATAAGAATTAAAATCTCCGTGCTGTTGTTATAGCACTGACCCAGAGCTTTCACACAGCTCTCTCTACACTGGTATCACTGTCTGCTTTCAATTAGCCACATAAGTTTTTCTCTGTGGGCCAATTGCCTGTCAAAAGCCTTGAGGACTGACTGTTGCTCCCTACTAACTTCCACCTTGGTTTCAAACTCCAGATGTGCCTCACCACAGACCTCCATCAATCCAATTACTTCGATTGCTTTGGAAGGTAAATATCATGGGCTTCTTCCTGTCTTTCCTCCACAGTCTTCCTTGCCTGTTACATAGCCAAAAAGCTGCTAACCTGGTACTGAAGACTGCAGACTGTTTCAGCCCTGCCCATGGAAACAACAAGAAGGTACTCCGCCTCGAAGATCAACTGGGTCCTGGCTCACTCTGATTTTGTTCCACATAATTGTTTTTTTTTTCAAAAGGTTTCAAATATTTATTGTTGATCCATTAGTGCTTATCACATTGTATCTGCTAGTATCAGTAAAGTATCGAGACCTCCGATGGGTAATTGGCTGCAGCTCACGTGCAACCTGCAGCTCGCATGCAACCTGTAGCTCACGTGCAATTCCTTATTGTCCCAGCTTGGTTCTCCTCCAGTGTCTCCTCTTGGAGTTGTACCTGATTTTATTACCAGTCTTCATCCGAATCCATTGAGGAATGGGGCGATTCTGCTTTTGCTTCTTGGCCAAGAATCGTTTGATTCTGAAAGTCTTGTGAGAAGACATGGTTTGATTCGGATTCAAGAGCACGCTACTCGATGGCAGACCGGAGCAAAGAGCGTTCCACATAATTGTTACAGAAACTATTTTTCCTTCCTTCTTGCATTGCTGGGGTGCCCTCTCCACTGTGGGAACTTTCTGACAGCCCTGGGGAGGGTACTGAATGTTCTAGTTACAGCACTCCCATTGTATGTGGGAGGAACAGGCAGTTGATTATCATTATTGTCTGTTTTGGGGAAACTTTCTCTCTCCTCAGTCTCACTGCTGACTACCAGCACTGGAGCATTGCCCGCCAGCACTGGAGTGCCACTAGCCAGCCCTGAAGGTATGAAGGTGCACGGTAATTAAATGTTAACCTGTTGTTTTGGGCTTCTTTGAATCTCTGGGTTGGAAATGTCTCTCTTCACCTCACCTAGTGGAGAGGATAGCATGACTGTGGATCTGTTCAGCTCACCAGGCTTGCACTGAGGGGCCATGTTGCTCTCACAGGCTGGTCCTTTCTCAAGACAGTATGCATTTTGGGTTTGGGGAAGGTGGGGTACCATGGTCTTCTCCCACCACCCAAACACTGGACATTAGTCTTACTGAATCATTGTTCACTTATCCTCCCATATCAGACTTTTTTGTTGTTGTTGTTGTTTTGCTTTGTCTTCACTTCAGGGTGACTGCCGTTCCTTAACATCAAATCAGAAACATTCACTGTGGCTGTGACTCCCTAGTTGACTATCCTGAAATTCCCTGGTCTAGTTTTTCATTTTGGTTTATCAATCTATGTCTTAACTGAAGAATTAAGAGGATAAGTACTGAAAAGTGTCTACTAAGTGCTGTCATTGCTAGTTTTGTGTTTTCTGATCGTATACTAATACTCATGTCACAACCCTAGGTGAGGCAAGCACCCAGTATCACTGCAGTAAGCAACTCAGTGGGATCATAAATTTCAATACCAGTAAAACATTAAAGATATAAAGTTTTTTTTAAAAAAAAAGAAAATTTTTGTTGGAAAGGGAAGAAGATAGATAGCTGCTCCAATAGGAACTGGAGCAGGGGGAACCAGAAAGGTGGTTATCTATGGGCCTTTTTTTCTCAACTGTTTTTATAGGGGATCAGGGACCCTTACCTTACCTAGAATTTGCCATAACCCAGGTGGCTTTCAGGCCTGTGTTATCTATTCCAGTGATCTAAGTGCAGCTCCTTTCTGTCTTGTCTGTCTTATTTGTCCTTGACCTACTTTTCAGGGCCTTATCTTTGGGGTGGGCAGCTAGCTGGCAACAGGGTACCTTATTCGCATTTAGCCTAGAGTTAGTAAGAGGTCATGTGTGGATATCTATTGTATATGTATATGATGAATATAGTGATCCTAGAGTGAATATACACGTCTGTATATGTTTCTGTGTTAGTGTATAGGTATGAGTACATATTTATATAAGAGCTTTTCCCAAAATTAGTCAGTCCCCCTTCCCTTATGTATCCCTTGTATTGTATGAGAGGTGGAGAGGGACAGCTACCTCAGCTTAGCTTTGTGCACTCTCTGTATTCTTCCCATCAGCTCTTTCTTTTTCTTTCTTGGTGCAAGTCCCACCATCATTTAGTGCCTTTATTTATCTTTCTTTCCTCTTTCTCTACCCCTATCCTTGACCTATTTCCCAGAGGAATTTAGTAAAGTTTTAACTTCTTTAGTCGGGATTAGCCAGAGGCCCCAATTCAATGTTTTCCTATCTACAGACCCCCTGCTCCTACACTCATCTGTTAGTATACTCTTAATTTGTGTGTAGTGTTCTTTAGGTATATCCTAAGTGCTGATTTAAGGGTTATGAATTCCTTTCACTTCTGCTTATTTTGAAAGAGCCTTATTTTTCCTTCAATTCTAAAGAATATACCAATCTACATTGGCAATTATTTTTATTCAGACCTTGAAATACATTTTTCCATCCCTTCTTGATATTTACAGTTTTTGCTGAAAAATGTACTATTATTCATATGGGTTTGCCTTATAAGTGATTTAGCATTTTTCTCTTGCAGCTTTCAACAGAATTTTTTGTGCTGTACTCATAACATTTTACTTATGACACAATGTGAGAAGATTCCTTTCTAGTCATGTCTCTTTGAAGGTCTAAATAACTCCAGTACCTGGATGAACAAATTTTTCTCAAGATTTGAGAAATCTTCTGAGTGTGATGGCACATACTTATAATTCTAGCACTTGAAAGGCTCAGACCGAAGAATTGTCATGCATTCCAGGCCAGCCTGGGCTAAATAGTAAGTTTAAGGCCAACCTAAACGATATAGCAAGACCTTGTTTCAAAGAAAAAATTCAATTTTGTATAGTGGCATGAGGCCTTTATTACATTCAGTTTAATGTTTAGTATAGACTATTTAAATAGGAAATATCCAATAGAACTTAAATTACCAGTTGCTACATTTTCTTTCACCAATCTTTTGACCATGACTTTGAAGGTGCTTGATGCATATCAGCAAAATCCAAAATAATATGCCGTGTAGTAAGGATAGGTACTACGTAAAATTTTAAATTCAAGGCCTACTTTCTTAATTAAAAAGAAGAACCCTTAGGAATTGCAAAGCATATAGACTAACTTCATAAGTGTATCCTTCCATTTTTAAAATGTATTTATTTCCTTATTTAGAGCAAGGGTCTTGTTATGTAGCCCAGGCTGGCCTCAAACTCACGGTGATCCTCCCGCCTGGGCCTCCTCAGCAATTACAGGTGTGTGCTGCCACACCTGGCCATAGGTAAAGTCTTGATTTCACGCCACACACATATAATATTCTCTATCATAGGAACTCTCTCAGTTAGTGTCACAGAGCACCTGACTTGAAGGAGCAAATTAATCAAACTAATGAAACAGACTTTGGGAAAGTTAGGTACATTATGAGTGTTAACAGTTTGAATAAAAGCTGTACCACAATCTGGTCATTTTTAGGACTATTCAACAATATTGTTGATCCAGTGAATCATTTAATGATATTTAATTATCAATTGATTAATAATAGATTCCAAGTTTTAAAGGCAGGTAATACATTAATGAAAGAATACAAAAATGTACAAAAATGATCAACTGCTTACAAAAATACAAAAACTTGGGATGTCACAAGGGACACTATAAATGAATTGTTTAAACAATGTGCTTAACATAAACTGTCTATTCCTATAATTAACAAACAATAAGGAGCAGAAAATATTTTCTACAAAAGTAATACTACATTATGTGCTTTAACCTGTGTATTTTTAGGTGGCATTCACATGTTTCTTATTTTTCTTGAATATATCTTTGCCATTTTCATTTCATCAGAAGCTCCAAGAAAATCTAACTTGCTAATGATCATTTGAAATGAGAAGAGATAATAACAGAATCAGCAAGAGCATTATGGGTACCAGCTTGGCCAGTGTGTGCACTGCAGGTATCGCTAAGATATGTGCTACCTGTCACTAGAAGATGTGCTATCATCTTACACCATGATACCAAATATCTCTCAAGGGTCTCTTGAAGGGTCTTCACCAGAATATTGAGGGGATATTTTAAAATATCTCTCCCCTGAGCAAGGGTAGAGTGACCTACTGATTTCAAAACTGGTGATATTGTTTAGACTACAGTATGTAGCTGCCATCGCACCTTTTACTAGATGTGGTGCAAAATTCCAGTAACCACCATTGGGTGCCAAGAGTTCCGCTAGTGTATCATCAGGACCATTTTGCAAACAGAATGTAACCATGAAGCACTGTATAGAGAGCAAGACTCTACGTATCACAAGGAGCATCATAGCCTTGTCGTTTGAAAAGTTCCAGTGCAATAAAATTTGCAGTGTAACTGCGAGTCTTGAGAAGACTGCCTTCTACTTTTAGCTGCTTCACAAAGCCAAACATCACAAACTTGAATAAATTCTAGATTACCAGATTCATACACATATGGGATGTCGCTACGCTTCAAGTCTCTGTAAACTACCCCTTGTGCATTAAGATAATCAAAATTTTGATTACAGTAAACAAGACAGCAGTGGCCTCTTATTCAGAGAAAAATTTGTTTCTAAGAATTTTAACCAGAAATTCACTCCTTTTATAAGTTCTGTTGCTACATACACATACAGTCCATCGTCATATATACATTCTTAGAGTAATAATGTTTGGATACTTTCCACAGCAAAAAATCATTTCAATTTCTTCTTTTGGGTCCCTCTTGCTTTTATCAATAATCTTTAATGCAAACTCGTTTGTGGCTTGGCGTATACATCTCTTGCAAATGAAGTATGAACCAACCCAAATATCTTCTTTTACTGCATATCCATCAGTAAACTAAATATTTTTCCTGTGTAACTAATGAACAACTGAATGTACATCAACTGTCTGCATAGCTTGACTTTTATTACCTGAGGTAATAGGAACAAAACTAAACTCCCCCAAAAGTTGATGTTCATTAGCACTAGGTGGAATCCCAAGCAAATCTTTGAGAGTTTCAGGATCAAAATAAAATATATCTTCAGGTCTGCTAGTTGCAAGTTTGAAAGATAAATTAATTTCTCCTCTGTTCAATTTATTCCAGTAGATTGTTGAGAAAAACGAATGCCTTGTAATTTCTTCAACACCATCTTGCTCTGCACCTAATCTGTTCAGGGTTTTGTTTGAAAAGCATTCATGCAGGACTGTTTCAGTACTCAAAAACTGTGCCTTCTAAAGGCTGGAGATATAACTCAGCAGCAGAGTACCTGCGTGGCAAGTGTGAGGTCCTGAGTTTGATTCCTGGTACCAAAGAATAATAAATAAATAAATAAATAAATGTCTTTTTATCTTCTTTTTAAAAAAGAGTATACCAGTGAGCACTTCAAACATTCACATACCAAAACCATTGGCACTTCAAATATGACCTCTGATTATTTCTAGCACCATATAGTCCACGATTCCACAAAAAGAATATGTTTTTTTTTTGTTTTTTGTTTTTTGTTTTTTTTGGTACCGGGGATCAAACCCATGACCTCGCGCTTGCCAGGCAGGCGCTTAAGCCACTGAGCTAAATCCCCAGCCCAATATGCTAGTTTTTTATGATTAACATTCTCTTAAGCCAAAATCTGTTAACTTGATGTAAACTTCTTCACAAAGAATGTTTTCTGGTTTCAAGTTTTTAAAGATTATTCCCGGGATATGTAGATTATCTAAAGCAAGTAAAAATTCATCCAAGTAGAACTTGGAAATCACCTCTTTAGGTTTCTCCCCTGAGAAAATTCAAAGTAAGATATAACTTCCTTTCTTTTTGATAATGCAACTTGACAATCAAAGAGTGATTAATGTCTATCAAGGTATATCATTCCATATTTGTTCAAAGAGTCCCAAACTTTAAGGGTGGTTTCCTATGATACCTTTAGGCAATAAGCTATCTAGTATCAGAGCCTGAGATTTTTTTAAACTAAAAAAGCTTTTCCAAATGATCCCTGCCCTAATTCTTTTTAAAAAACCAAGCTGAGAAGTATCTGTTTTTTTCATGTCTTCATACTATGTATGATCACAATTTCTTTGATGCTGCCTTCAGTTTGTGGATTAATCTCCTCCTCACCCATACATTCATCCACAATTTGCTGTCCATTCAGTGTGACAGGACTAAGAATCAGCTTCCCACTCATCCCAAGTAAATACCAGACACATACCTAAAGACTTATGTACAGTGATATTCATCATACTCATTATAATGAGGCTTGAGACAGAAAATTCCACACAGATCATCAACACCAAGACATGCTCCAGAAAATGTTTTTAAATTTCAGAGATAAAGATATAACCCCTTCCTCTGTCAGACAGGCACTGCATGGCCATACCATCCTCCCAGTCCACCAGCTTAATTTTTGCCCTGTTAGGTTTCAGTCTTGCTTTGGTCCCAATGTTTTCTCTCCTCCTATTCCTCCTTTTCAGAATGGGAATATTTACCCCATGCCATTATATATCAGTAGTGTTTAACTTTATTTTTTATTTGCTGCATGGACTCACAGCTATGAGTTTGCCTTAGGTCTCAGAGGAGACATTGTACCTGAACCTTGCAATGATGCTGGAACTGTTAAGACTTTGGCAGCTCTGGCAGCAGTCATAACTGCCATGACTGACCAACAATGACTGATGGCAGCACCCAGCAGGGGCAGAGATCCCTAGCAATAATCTATAACCAGCAACATAGGATCAAGGGCTAACAACCATTGGTGCTCAACAATTGGAATTGCTAGCAGAGCCACACTTCGCTGATTTGTGGTTTCTATCTGAATTGAGCCAAAGAACCTTCAACTTATTGGTGGCAGATGCTCCAGTGTTGGCTGTTCTTATGTTTATAATTGCTGATATTGCCTGCTAAATTGACTCTTGTATCATTGTCTTTTTTTTTAGTTGTTGGGGTTTTTTTTTTTTTAGCTTTTTTGCTTAAAATCTACTATCTATAACTACTCCAGATCTCTTTTCTCACAGCTGAAATTAGTCTCTTGCAACAACATATAATTGGGTCTTGTTTTTTAAATTCATTTTATCATGCAATGTGTTTTAATTAAAGAATTTAATACATTTATATTCAAAGTAACTTGATAGATAAGGATTTACTGTTGATATTTTGTTACCTACAAACTACTTTTCTGTAGATACTTTCTTCCTGTCATAAAACCTTTCTCTATGGTTAAATGGTTTTTCTATAGTAGCATGTTTTTATGTTTCACCCTTTCCTTCTTTGTTTTGTATATCTATTATAGATTCTTTCTTTGCAATTTTTATGACACAGTTAAGCAAAGTTTAGATAACAAAAACTTAAACTTTTACTCCATACCAAAAAATCCTTATTTCAGTAGTCCCAGATTTTGAATTTTTGATGTCACAGTTCACATCTTTATATATCATATATGCTTTCATCAACGGTTACCATTATTTTTACCAATTTTCTTCTAAAATTCATACTGAAGATATAAGTGATTTATGTACCACTGTTACATAATTATTCTACATTTGACCTTGTATGTACTTCTATGAGTTTTCTGCTCTTAGATGCTCTCATGTTACTTATTAGCTTCCTTTTCTTTCAGCTTGAGGAACTCCTTTCAGCATTTCTTGTAAAACAGGTCTGGTGATGATGATCTCCCTTAGCTTTTGTTTATGTGGAAAGTCTCTATCTGTCCTTCATTTTTACAAGAATAGCTTTGTTGGGTGAGTATTCTTGGTTTGCAGGGATTTTTTTCTTGACTACCTTGAATCAGGCATCAAATGCTCTCTGGGCCTATAAGATTTCTCCTGGTACATCTGCTACAAGCAGATCAGAACTTCTTTACGTGTATTGTTTCTGTTCTTTTGCTGCTTTGGGATTCTGTCTTTGACCTTGAAATTTTGGTTATAGTATGGCATGGGGTAAACTTATCTGGATGGAATCTGACTGAGGATCTTTAACCTTTCTATACATGCATATTTATATATTCAGCCAGGTTCCAAAAGTTTCCTGATATTGTTTCTTTAAATATCACTTTTTCTCTACTTGTTCTTAAATGCCAAAAACTCATACATGTGCAGTTTTCATGTTGTCCCATAAATCTCATGTGCTTTCTTCTTTCCTCTTTATTCTTTTGCTAGTCTGACTATATATTTTCACAACATAACCTTTCTCTGAGTTCACAGATTGTTTTTTCTGCATGATCAATTCTGTTCTTGGTTTACGCTGCATTTAAAAAAAATTATTCATGTATTATTCATCTCTAGGGTTTCATTTTGATTTTTTAAAATTAATTTTTCAACCTGTTGTTAAACACTGATAAATTTCAATTGTTTCTCTTCATTTTCTTGAAGTTCATTCAGCTTCCTTAAAACATCTATTTTGAATCCTTAAGGAGTTTATACATCTCCATATAGTTAGACTTAATCCTTGGCATTTTATTTTGTCCAATTGGCAATGTCGTGTTTCCTTGATTGTTCTTGATACTTATCCTTTGTGTCTTCAATTAGAGAATTGGGTACTTATTCCAGTACTTAGTCTGACTTTGTCTGAGAATATCCTTCAACACCAAACGTGTCAGAAGTTCTACATAGGTCATCTATGATGATTTTTAAGCCCATGACCACTGCAGCTATTGTGGTCCTAGGGGATACCTTAAACACATGACTGTCACAGTCCACATGCCCCAGGCTGGAATCCCAAGGCCTTTGCAGCTGCCATAGGACCATATTGAAATACTGTGGCCATGAAGATAGACAGCACTGGGGAAGGGAAGAAGGACCTAAGCTGCTAAGGTATGTCTGTTGCTGAGGTTTGTCAAACCCAAGGCTACTGCAGTCAGGCACTGATGATATCACCTCAAACTCGAGCCCATCTGGCAGGGACTGTATGTTCCCACTGGCGCTGAAGTGTATGTACAGAGTCAAGCCACAGCTGCTCACCTGGAGTCACCCCTGAGAGTCTGTCTGGTGCTGAATTTTTCTGTGGTGAGACTAGTACTGAGGTCACAGATGAAGTCACATGGTTATTTCCCTCTGTTTTCTAGTATCAGGTGGTATTTCTCTTTATGGTGTGCCAGCTAGTGGCAGGCAATAAATAAAACTATCCTTCCCACTTGCTGTAGTGGATCTTTAATTAGTACATTATACCAGTTTCTGTGATCTCACATGCATTTCCTTACCTCTTATGAAGGTATTCTTATGTGTGGATAATTGTTCAAACTGATATTTCAGTAGGGGAAAATCACTACAGAGCTCTACTCTACCACTGCACTTTGTCCTCTTCTGTCCTTTAGTATTTTGTCTACAGTTTTCTTTTCTTCTGTGCATACACTTATGATACTGATTTAAAGTCTTTCCCTAGTAGTCTATTGTATAGAATGCATTACGGGTCATTTTTCCTCTCCTATCTATGCATAAGGGAAAAATTCCTGGTGTGTGTTTGTTTGTGTATATGATAGCATTTTCAATGAAACTGGAAAGCAGTTTCTGTCCCTGGAGTTCATGGCTTGTATTATTTTGCTGCCGATCATTTGTTTAATAACTTTCTTGGACTCATTTGATAAAGTCTGAAATATTACTCACGCATAAAAAAAGTTTCTGTTTCATTAGCTTAATGGTCAGCTAATGATAGGCCAACAAATACGTTAAATACTAAGAACCAATAAGCCTCCTGGACTTTTCAAGGGGCTGTGTGCATGTGTTTTTTCTGGCATATTTTCAATGGTTCAACAGGCTGTTTACAATCCGATGTTCACCTCTACTTTCTGCCGGCATAGAGCCTGAAATTAAGCTACATATAAGCTATTAGAATCTTCTTCATTCTTTCCTTAGCATGTACACAGTAATGGACAAATGTCCAATCTTTTCCCACTGAGACAATATACTCTTTTTTAAAAGCAGGCCATTTCATTCCTCACACTTTTCTTGTGAGTTCCAATTGTTCTCACAGTCTAAAGTAGCTATGATATCAAAAACTTGCCCCATGGTTAGTGTCCAAAGCAAGATCTGAATTACGTGAAATAAACCCAGTCTTACAGAGAAGTTTGTTTGGGGAGCTGTCATCCATCTGAAATGACAATTTTCTGCAGATGGAGATTTTGAGCACAAAAGGAGGAAAGTCTTCTGCTCTGAAATGGCTACTAGGTTTCTGATTTTCAAGATTATTGGCCTTGCAAACTTTTGACTTTCAAGGCCACCACACAGCTGGACAAAAAATTACAGACAGTAAATAACCTCATCACTCTGTTCCTGCTAAGAGTCACTGTTTTTTTCCCCAGAAACATTCATAGATTGTTGCAAAGCTTTGATTTAGTTCCAGAATTCTGAAATGGTTGTTTTTGACAAGAACTGTTACCATTCTCGTGGCTTTGACTGAGGATCAGATTTTAATCCCCCTCATTAATCAATCCCATTCAAGCCTTTTAAAAAAGGCTTTCTGTAGAGGTGTTTTATTAAGTTAAGTAACTGAATTTCCTATCTTGTATCATTATTTTCACATTTATCATGGATAAGTGGTTTTTTCACATATTGTGCAGCTGATATGGAGATGATGATCCTCTCCCATATTCTATTAATAAGAAGTGTAAGGAATAGCAAGAAGCAAAGACCTGCCAGGACCACCAGGCTTGTGTAAAAGGTAACATGGTGTGAAATTTATTGTGCCTGGGTGCAGGCAGACAGAGGGCAAAAAGGCTGCCTATAAGGAACGAAGAAAAGTGGGATTTTTAAAATAAGGATTAAAAGAAAGCAAGGGATAGTAAGTGAGAGGATGCTCATAAACATTAGTGGTCAAAGTTCTCTGGCTGTCTTGCACCCCAGTGGGTAGAGTCCTTGAGGTGTCCAGTGTAAAACTGTGAGTGTGCCCAGATGTCCAGGGATCTGCAAGATTCCTTGTCCTATCTTATCTCTTTTACAATATGCTGTGTTTGCTGATGACTGCCTTGGTGCTGAGGTGAGTCCCTGCTGAGAACAATGCTTCTGCTGGCAAGCAGGTTGGGCGCTGCTGGAGAGTCAGTCCAATTCGAGCCTTACAAGAAGCAGTCTATGAACTTAATTTGTAATGTTAAGTGAACCATATACATTGTTGAAATAACCACCAACTTGTTCATTACATATCACCATTTTTATCTATGGTAAAGTTCACTGGGTAAACTTTTGTTTGGGATTGTTTATATCAAGATTTAAATATAGTTTCTTTTCATTTAATATTTTGTCATTTTCATACCATAAATTGATAGTGAATGTCAAGCAGTTTTTGACTACAGAGAGGTCTGAGTCAATGTGTGGGGCTGCAAACAAGTCTTGAAAATAAAAGTAACATGATCACCGTAGAAAGGATTTTTTTTTGTGAACATGAAGCACAATTCAGTGAGGACAGGCCAACTCAGAGCCAGAGGAGAGGACCAATGCACTACAAAAGATACAAAGTCAAAAGGTAGCCGGTGGTTATACTAGAAACAGTGTGAAGAGTTCAAAGACAAGGTGGATATTCTTGCTTTTACCTCCCACGGCAGGTTCCACTTATCCTGGAGGCACTACCAAGGCTATTTTCTGTTTGTTTCTATGGTTTTTGTTTTTGCTGGACTGGGGACTGAGGCCAGGGCTTTCTTACTGAACTACCTCCAGCCTTTCTTAATTTTTATTTTCACACAGCATCTCGGTTGCTAATAGCCCAGGTTGGGCTAAAACTTGTGATCATCCTGCCTCAGTCTTTCAAACTGCTGAGATTACAGACATGTGCCACTACATGCAGCTTTTTTTTTAAAACAGTTACTTACACAATGATGATCTTAGCAACTCGACAAATAGGAACAACACACTTTTCACAGAAGTGCACACAAAGCCCCAACCAATTATTTCTCCCAGGGCTCATATTTCAAAATGACATGAACTTGGGCTTTTGCCTTAATAACAAATGAAGCTTTTACACACTCAGGAAGAAATTAAGGAATAAAACATTAATTATAGAGGTAAGTCCCACAACACACAATGAACTGGCATTGTTCATAAAACTAGAAAGTATAGCAAGAGATTATTTTGTTTTGTCTTTGCAACGGTTTTTAATGTTAATGTGTTAAAAGTAAGCACCTCAATTGGTGAAGCTGGGCTGCAATTTCTCCAGACAGGCAGTGTGAAGAAAGGGGTAAAGAGTTATGAGCATGACCCAGGGGATCGATTCATTCCTGTCTCAAAATCTTCTGTAAAAAGCAAGAATTATGATGGGCTAGCTCAGCCCTGCTGCACCCTAGTGGGCAGTCCATACCGGTTCTCAACGGTTACACGACAGAGGTCATTTCACTGTATCTCTTCCCCTAGGTGAAGGAAGCATCTAGAATTTGCTGGCGGAGCTGACCTCCTTCCTGGAAACCGCGGCTCCCCCTGCTGGTGGTCCGCCACCGCGCTGACAGAAATAGTTCCTGCCTTCAGTTCTGGCACCCGTTTCCCTGGCGCCATGAAACTGACCAGCCTTTCCCTGCTGGCTTTGACTGTCCTGCTTTGCCTCCACGTGGCCCAGGCTGGATTACGGAAGAATGGAAGTAAGGCCTGGTGGTCCAGGGTGGGTTTGCAGTAGGGAAGCATTTCCTCTGAGGAGTCCATGGAAAGAGCTGGTGCCGAAGCTTGAAGGCGCCTGATGGGTGCCTGTATGACTTTTTTTTTTTCCCTTCAGCTAAATGGAAACCTGGATTTTGCCCGGAGTTTTATCTTGAGTGTATTTTCAGTGGATTCCCTGGGTGCCTGAGTGATCGAAGTTGCAAGGGGGTCAAGAAGTGTTGCTACTACAACTGCCGACATCAGTGTGTGGATCCATCATGGTCGGAGAATTGAGGTGAGATATGCTGTTCGCCACTGCCCAGAACCTTCCCTCAAATCATTTGTTTTAAAGGGAAAAGACAAGGATCTGTACAAAAAACGGAGGGCAGGGATATAGCTCAGCAGCATAAGCACCTGTCTGGCAAGCACAAAGTTCTGAGTTCGGTTACTGGTACCAAAATATACTCCCAAAAAACAGAAAAAACAAAGAAGTGTCTGTGCTTCCAGAGGTCACAGCAGTCAACATTAGCTGAGAAAGACATCAGAAACAAAATTCTATTCACAATAGTTTAAAAAACACACACACACGCACAAAAAAAAAAACCTAGAGATCAACCTAACCAAAGTGAAGAACTCTACAGTAAAATTACAGAACACTGAAGAAAGAAATTTAAGAGACTAGAAGATAAATAAATGCACCTTTCCTTATGCCTAGATTGGCAAAATTAATACTGTGAAAATGGCCATCTTACCTATAACAATCTACAGATTCAGTGCCCTCCTCTTCAAAGTTCCAATGGCATTCTTCAAAAAACTAGAAAAAAATAATCCTAAAATTCACACAAACACAAAAGACACAGAATAGCCAAAGCAATTCTGAACAAAAAAGGCAAGAATGAAATCATCACAATACCAGAGTTCAAATTATACTATAAAGCCAGAATAACAAGAACAGCATGATACTGATATAAAATTAGAGACACAGACCACTGGAAAAAACAGAGAACACAGACACAAACCCACCCATCTACATCTGATTCTTGACAAAGAATCTCCAAAATATACATTGAAGAAAAGACAGCCTCTTTAACAAAGAGTCCCAGGAAAACCTCATATCCCTTTGTAGATTAAAACTAGGTCCCTGTCTCTCACCCTGTACAAAAACCAATTCAAAATAAACCAAAGACCTAAGGATAAAACATGAAACTTTGAGCTAGGTGTGGTGGTATATACCTGTAATCCCAGAACTCTGGGAGGCTAAGGCAAGAGAACCACAAGAAATGAAACTGAAATTGCTAAAAAAATTTTTTTTAATTTAAAAAACCATAAGGGAAACATATGAAGTGATACGTACAAGCAAAGACTTCCTGAATAGCATTCCAGCAACACATGAAATAGCAAGAATCAATAATTGTAATTACATCAAATCTAAAAGTATTTGCACATCAAAGGAAACAACCAACAGATTGAAGAGACAGCCTACAGAATGGGAGATAATCTTTGCCAGCTACACCACTTTATATATCTAAGATATATAAAGATCTCAAAAAACTTGACATCAAAAAAATCAAATTGCTCTATTAATAGATGCACAAGTGAACTGAATAGACACTTCTCAAAAGAAGTACAAATGGCCAATAAGTATACAGCAGAAAAAACATTCAACATTTTAGACACTAGGGAAATCCAAATTGAAATTACACTGGGATTTCACCTCACCTCAGTCAGATTGGCTATCATCAAGAATACAAAAAAATGATAAGCACTGGTGAAAATATAGGGAGAAAGGCCCTCTAAGCTACTGGAGGGAATGTAAATTAGTATGTCCTAATTTACATACTGGAAAGCAGTATGGAGTCTTCTCAAAAAACTAAAAATAGACCTAACATTTGATGCAGCATGCCAGAGGAATTACAGTCAGCATACTACAGCGATACCTGCTCACCATGTTTATTGCAGCACAGTTCACAATAGCTAAGATATAGAACCAGTTTGGCTGCCAGTCAGCAGATGAGTGAATAAAGAAGACGTGATATGCACAACTCATTATTTTAAAAAATGAAATTTTGTCACTTGCAGGAAAGTGGATAGAATTAGAAATCATTATATTAGGCAAAATAAGCCAAAATCAGAAACACAAGTATTGCATGTTGTCCCCCCATTAGTATGTAGGAATCTAAAAGAGATGACATGAAAGTAGAAAAAAGATTATTATTATAAGAGGAAGATAATAAGAGGCAGAGGATGTAGGGAGAAGATAAAGGGGATGGATATGATCAAAATATACACAATGAAACTCAATATTTTTAAAGTTAATAGACATAACTTTAAATAGAACCTAAAAATTAAATAACACAAAAAAATAAATAAATTGAGGTACTTTCAGAGATTTGATTCTGGGCAGGAAGGAGGAAGACTCAGAATAGGTCATCTTTCTCAGAAAAAGCACATTCATTTAGTGGAATGAATATCATGCTTTTCCTCTGTATGAAAGAGACATTTGGACAAGATTAGCTCTATGCTCCTCAGTGTTACTGATTTTTTATTATAATTATTTTCAAATTTTTTACACTTTGCAATAAAGAAGCATTTTCCACTGCATGGTTAAATTGTGAAGAAAGGGATTATAAGATCATAATTCCTTAGGTCGGCCTGCCTAGAATACTGACTTTCAGTCTCTTAACACCTTGACAGTACGTCTCAGTACTCTTGGGAGGCCTGGGGATGAGAAACCATGTCCCCAGTACAGTCCATACATTCTCACATCTCTGATTTTTCTCTACTTAGGTGGAAACTTATAAACCTGGCCTGAGAAGACATTGATGCTATAGGCTCAGACTTGGAACACTGCACCCCAATCTTTCCCTCCTGCTCCCAGGCCCTTCCTGTTATCAAGAATTAAATGCATTCAAGAGTTAAATACATATTAATATGAAAACAAAGAAATAAAACCCTGTGTATTAGCACATTTTCTGTTGCTATAATAAACTACTTGAGGTTGAATACTTTCTGAAGAAACAAGGTATTTAGCTCACAGTTCTAGAGGTTCAGGTGCATGCCCAGATATCTGCTCAGCTTGTGGCAAATGGCATGGTGGTGAGAACACATATGAGTGTGGAGAGCTGTGTATACAGAATAAAGATTCAAGAGAAGCACAGGCTCCTTTATAATAACCTCTTTTCAGGGGAATTAACCCACTCTCACAATATATGCACTGATCACTTCTAAAGGTGTTGCCTTCCCAAACCTAATTACCTTCCACAAGCCCTCACCT
Source organism: Dolichotis patagonum (assembly GCA_004027295.1). Classification (NCBI taxonomy): domain Eukaryota; kingdom Metazoa; phylum Chordata; class Mammalia; order Rodentia; family Caviidae; genus Dolichotis; species Dolichotis patagonum. The sequence goes on along the minus strand of PVJX010025366.1, from coordinate 3,240 downwards.
CCTAAAATTCTATCATCTTTCAATATCAACACACTGGAAATCAAGCTGCCAACACATGAATCCCTGGGGTATAGATTCAGACAATATTCAAACCATGTCACTCTGTTACTTAAAATTTCGTGAGAATCTATAAAACTTCTAAGTCTCTCTCTCCCTCTCTCTCTCTCTCTCTTTCTCTTTCTCTGTCCCCCTTCAACGTCTCTGTCTGTCTCTCTGTCTCTGTCTGTCTCTGACTGTCTCTCTCTCTGTCTTTCTCTCTCTCTGTCTCTCTTCTCCTTCCCACCCCTCACAATGTCAAAGCCCTCTTGGCTGATCCTTTAGGATCTATAAACTTCAAACTTACAATTCAATTATAAAATTTCAATTATAAAACTTAAATTTCAATTATAAAACTTCAATTATAAAATTTGAACTTGCAATTTTGTGATATATTTCTCTTTTACAATATCTCCTGACACCTAGATTCTCCATAGGTCAGATTTAAGAGACATTGCAGAGTAAAATTTTTGTGTTTGGATCTTGTGGAAGGCAAACACGTTCTCCTGGGAAGAAGGAACACGTCATTTTTACTAGTTTCTCCAGTACTGGTGCCAGCGGTCTTTCCACTTGTAGATCTACAGCTGGATTTGAAACTTTGGATTGGAAATGGATCGGGACATAACTTAGACCCAGGGTACTTTATGTCCTGCAATGTGGGCTATAATAAATTAGGAAGGGGATTTTCTATTTTATGAAAAAAAACTTCATAACCAAATAATAGAATAACACTAACCATGACATTATATACCATATCTTCAAAGTTATTACTCAGTACAAGATATAAGCCAAAAGAATGTTTACAAAAAAGAAACAGATAATACAGGCTTTCTTTTTAACAAGCTAAGATAAACTTTCAGTATAAATGTAACAAATTAGCATATATATTGAAATATTTTTTAAAACAAGTATTTGGGGAAAGTACTGAACTTTTCCCTACTTTCTTTTTTAACTCTTCTATTCTTTGTTCTTTGTTTGTGTATATATATATTTTTTTCATAAAATAAAAATAAAAAGTTTTTCTTCCTAACTTATCATAGCCTACATATAGTGTTTCTCATATAAGAGAAACCAAGCCATATTTCAGCTTGTGTATCTGACTTATTTCACTTAACATTATGTCCTCAAGTATGTAAACTAGTATAACCACTATAGAAATCGGTGTGGAGTTTCCTCAAAAAAACTAAAAGTAGAAATTTCATTTGACCCAGCTATCCCCTTCCAGGTATCTTCCCAAAAGGAAATAGGTACTTCCATGCCAACTAGTCACCTGCCCCAAAGATAAGGCCTTGAAAGGTAGGTCAAGGACACATAAACAGACAAGATAGAAAGAAGCTGCATGTAGACCGCCAGAAGAAAGGATGTTAGGCAGAGATGCCCGGAAACCAATCCAGTTATGGTATGTCCCAGGTATCGTATGGTATGTTGGGGGCATGGGTCTCTGTCCTCCACCATAAAAGTAGCCCAGAACAAAGGCCCATGGGGTCCTCTATCTGTCCGGAGACCCCTACCCTCATTCTTCCTTATCAGGGTACTAGCTATTGTCTCTCCTCTCCTTTTCCTCTTTACAAATAAAGTGTTTTCCTTTTGTTAAACTTTGTCCTTCTAATTTTTATTCATGATCCTGATGGGCTGCTTAGATAGCAGAGGATGGTGTTCATCCCCTAGATGTGACAGGGAGATTCAGAAACACTAGTTAAAACACATTCACCTGCCTTCACAGCACTAAAAATGAGTCAGCAAGACATCTGTTCCTCCAGAAGTTATGTCATAGGAACCATACAGCATGTATTACTCATGGGGGTTCCTGATAAGACAGTTGAGTTTGCAAGTCTCCAAAACTATGAAACAGAAGTTGAAAGTTATCGTGAGGAAGCAATATGGGACATTCTGAAGAACCATCCATCTGTTTTGTTCAACAACTAAATAGCACAGAAGGATAGCCAGGCGTGGTGGTGCATACCTGTAATCCCAGTACTCAGGAGGCTGAGGCAGGACAATCACTGAGAGTTTGAGACCAGCCTAGGCTACAAAATGAGCTCAAGGCCAGCCTGAACTGCATTGTGAAACATGACTCAAAAAAAGACCAAAAAAAAAAAAAAACTATAGAGGGAAAGATGGAGAGAGTCAAGGAGAGGGACAGAAAGGAGTTGCAGGGATTGTTCTAGATTAAAAGATAGTTCACAGACATTACAATCAATGCAGTGTGTGCAACTTGTGTGGCTTCTGCTTCAAGTACACAAAGTATACTTGAGTATACTAGAGTCAGTATATTCATCATAGAATAATTATACAATAAAATGGACATCCACACACAACCCCTTACTAACTCTAAGCTAACCAACTATATCTGAGAATTCTAGACCAGCCTAGGCTACAAAGTGAGTTCAAGGCCAGCCTGAACTGCACAATGAAACCCTGTCTCAAAAAAAGACAAACAAAAATAGTACAGAGACAAAGAAGGAAGGAGTCTGACAGAAAAAGGAAGGACGGGCAGAAAGGGGTTAGAAAGTCATTTTAACGACAATGAGAAACATTAAAAAATTAGGTGATGTGAAGAAATTACTGTAAAATTTTTTATGTATGACAATGGTGCTATGTCAGAAAATAAGAAAACTTTATTGCTTACAGAACAATACTGAAGCATTTAAGAGTAAAATATAAGATGTATCCAGGTTTATTTTAAAATACTCCAGCCAAAAACAAATTAAAACGTATTTATCTATCTTTACAACATGAAAGAAACCTTGTAAAATGTTCATCACTGAATCTGGATGAATTTATTGGGTTTCTAAAATTAGTTATTGGTCTTTTGTACACTTCTCAAATTTTTAATAAAACAATTTTTATGAGAAAAAAAATTGGATTTCTGAAAAGTAACATAATGACCATCAGGGTCATTTGGAAGAGGGAAATACTTATAACATGGAAGAATGAAATAGTTATAACAGAGGAAATGAAAAGCACAGGTTAGGGAACAGTAATGAATACTATCAATCACTGAATCATTTTTTTTTAATTTAAAAGAGAATAAAACAAAAGGGGGCAGTACAGAGCAGATCAGAACAGGACAACATAGGCAACACAGTACTTTACATTAAGTCAACTGGACATCAACAGTATCTAACACCATATCTCTTACTCTGCTATAGTTGAGCATAGTTTCAATTACAATAATATCAAACATAACACAATAGTATAAAG
>PVJX010025365.1:0-26991 GCA_004027295.1 Dolichotis patagonum | reverse complement strand
TTCAGGTGTATGGCTTCTTTTTTCTTCTATGTACACAGCTTCTAAGCTTTCTTGGGGAGGGCTAGGGCTTTGAGCCTGCCTTTTGGTCTTGCCTTTTGTCATTTTTCTGTATTTCCTTACTTTGAGCGGTGTTCCAAAGCTTTCTCTGCTTATGTGGCAAATTACCTGTTACACCCTCAGTTTCTGGAGGGGCAGTGGCCCCCCCACAGGCTCCTGGCTTCCTCACAGGGTCCTAACTCCCCTCTGTGGGCTCCTGGCTCCCTAAGTTGTAATGCGAATGCTGGATGTGCCCACCCCGGAGCCTGTGGAATCTCAGGCAGGCCAGGCCTCCGTGCCTTGTCCCAGGTAGGTCTCCAGGAGGTTCCCTGCGAGTGAAGGGCCTACAGGTCCCAAAGAGTCAGGCCAGAATGTTGGTTTCTGAAAAGTCCCCGATCCCAAACAGACCTGGCCAAGATGCCAGTCTCCACAATATTCCCAATCCAAACAGCCTGGGCCACTCTGCGGGTCCGAGAGTTTTGGGACCCAAAGAGACAGGCCGAGATGCTGCTTTCTGGGGGACTTCCTGGGCGTGAAGGTTGGGGCTATGGGCTCAAACAGACCCAGCCCAGATGCCGATCTCCAGGCAGTTCCCTGGGGATGAAGGGTGTGCTTACCAGTCCCAAAGAGTCTCGCCAAGATGCAGGTCTGCGCAGACTTTTGATCCAAACAGCCCAGGCCACTCTGTGGGTCCGAGAGTTTCGGGTCCCAAAGAGACAGCCTGAGATGCTGCTTTCTGGGAAACTTCCTGGGTGTGAAGGGCAGGGCTACGGGCCCAAACAGACCTGGCCCAGATGCCAATCTCCAGGCAGTTCCCTGGGGATGAAGGGCGTGCTTACCAGTCCCAAAGAGTCGCGCCGAGATGCAGGTCTGCGCAGACTTTTGATCCAAACAGCCCAGGCCACTCTGCGTGTCCGAGAGTTTCGGGTCCCAAAGAGAGCCTGAGATGCTGCTTTCTGGGAAACTTCCTCAAAAAGAACTATCTTAATAGATATACAATTTTGTATGGGAACATAGATCGAGCACCTAGATGAGTCCAGAAAATAATCTCAAAAGTGAAGAATGAAAGAACTCTGTCAGGCAGAGAATAAGTTTAAGACATTACAGGCAGAACAGATTCACGGGGGCATAAGCACTATGTTTGCACATTGGTTAAAACTTCAGTAGGACCAAATCACAGGGTACATGGGAGAAGATGGAGCAAAAGATGTAAACAGACAACAGACTATGAAGAATATGAATGCAAGAGTTATCAGTTTATATTTTTATGCTTTGTTAAGGAACCACGTAAAGACTTGGTACATGAGAATTACAGTCAAATGTATTTTCTTTAGATACCACTGTGGTGTTTTTGTCTCCAGTCATGGCGGAGTGATCAGTACTAGACTTGTCTCTTTGCCATACTTAACAACAAAACTGTAGCACACATCAGGCAGTTGTTTTCAGTGATTTGGCAAGAAGAATGGGACACAAATGGTGGGAGACAATATCCACCCCTACCTGTGGACAATTTCCAAGCAAGGACACACGGAGAAACAGAGCTCAAGTAGAGCAAGTCCTACTGAGCAAGGAGGCAACCAGTGAAGTGTAGGGTCATTTAGTCAATTAGAATATGTAGGCCATGTTATTAAAATGAAGGAGCTCTGGACATCATCTGATCAGGGGCTTCCTGCAGGTCCCCATTGAAGAGTTCAGGTGAGCAAGCACAGAACAAGCCTAGCATAAAATTATTACCAAAGGGTAGGGAGTGGATCAGAAATACTAACATTTACCCTGGGTTTAGAGATGAATATTTCAATCTCAGCAGAATGGAGCATCTTTGTTAATACTCTACATGTTTAACTGAGCTACTGGGAAGATGGCAGGATTAGGGTGTATTGTGTATGTTTCATAGCTAAGAACAGATTTTATATTCTTAAAAAACTGTAAAATGAATAAGAAGAATGTGACTGATACTGTATGTGGCTCACTAAACTTAAAATATTTACATAAAACTTTACAGAATATTTACCAACTTTTACTCTAAGTAAGCACTACTCTGGACTCACTTAATTAAGTCTGTCAGTCCATTAACTATCTCCTAGAATAAAATTCAATTCTCTTTAGAGGATGGCAATCACTTTATGATGAATTATCATAATATCCTTCATATGATAAGAAAATATTAGAAATATGAAGAAACTGAAAACCTGGACAATAATAAAACAAAAAGATCCCAATTAAGATTATGAATCTGTAATTTTAGCAATCTGGGAGGCTGAGGCAAGAGAGTCACAAATTGAAGCCCAATCTGGACAATTTAGAGATTTAGGGACCTCCTAACTAAAAATGAAAAATAAAAAGAGATGAGGATGTAGCTCAGTGTGAAGCTTCTTGGTTCAGTTCCCAGTACCATAACAAAAGATATTGAGAGAATAAATGGACAAGATAATTGGAGAATAAAAATGAAAAAAGAATGAAGTGAAAATTGAAAAACAGAAAAGTAATCTTAAGTGAAAAATTAGCTTAATGGGATTAAGATGAACAGAAAATTGAAAATAGAAAAAAGTTTATTAAATTTGAAGGCAAACTCATACAGATTATCAAATTAGATGAAAGAGAGAAAAGAGATGGAAATATTCTCTTAGTTTCAGTTGCCCTGTTGACAATACCAAGCATTCCAATGTATGTGTAATTGGATTCCCAGTAGGATAGGACAGAAAACATGAGACATAAAATATATTCAAAGAAATAATGGTAAAATATTTCTAGGAAAAATCACAGATGGCTGATAAAAGCATAATCTGAGTGGAAAAGAGCAAATACTATGTCTAAAATTGGAAACATATTAATGAGAACAAGAAAATGTGGTTAAGAGATAAATTTAGCATTGAATCAACGAGATATTTTACTTTTATGTAAAATATGCTGTGAAAAAGATTCAGTGGAAAGGGGAAATAGATGTATAAAAATCTCCTTTGGAAAAATGTGTACATTATATACAGTATAAGTGTAATATATTACATATATGTTATATATACATATATATGGGGAGAGACAGAGAGAGAGAACAAGAAACTTAAAGTACATGCTATTCAACAAGAAGGAAAACATAATAGTACCAATTTTAATAGAAACACAAGCTCTGCAAGTCTTCAGAAACTAATCAATGTGCTTATATAAATCCACTTCTGACAGCTAACAATAGCTCTATTAAAAAGTCTACTACTAAATACTCATTTTGCATTTCTAATAAGTCTAAGCCCTGCAGCCAAAAATGCTTTGGTTTTGCCTGAAAAGGGCCAGAAAAGAAGAAAATGGAGGCACTTATTTTGCCCTTTGATCATTCCACACTGCAACTTTGAGAAAAACTACACAAGCAGCAAATTTCAGCACCACAGGATTTTTCCCCTGAGACACCCATGATCACACCCAGAAAGGACTTACATTCCTAAATACTTTAAGAGGTGACACTGTTTTTAGATAATAATTATGATCACACATGTAATTTTGATAAATATAAGAAATTTAGAGAAAAGACTCTTAAAATACTCCAAATCAAATGAATCAATTTTGGTTTTTCTCTGAAGTCTTCCCTATATGTGGTTGTAAAGCTTAACATAGTTTTAACCACAAAATCTGGGCAAAAATCTGTATTATTTTTTCCTAAATTTGCAACCTAATTATTTTCCATGTTGCTGTAGGGTTTTTTTGGTTTTGATTTGGTTTGGTTCGGTTTTTGTTTTTGTTTTTGTTTTTGTTTTTGCTGTAGAGTAGTTTTTTACAACTGTTAAGTAATTACTGGATACTAAATCAGAAGTTGAAAAAATTTTTTCTTACAAAGCTATTTGTTAAGTGTTTTAGGCATTCTGAGCATGTGGTTTCTAACAAACACTGCTCTGTCTGTTGCAGCATAATAAAAGCAACCATGGACAATAGGTAACCAATGACATGACTGTGTTCCAATAAACTTTTTTTTAAAGTAATATGTCAGGGGCTATAGTTTGCAGCAGCCCGTGGGCTATAGTTTGCAGCAACCCATACTAAATGCTTATTCTCTTCCAGGCATCATCTTATCTGCTTTATAAGTTATACTTTTTTTTTATTGTCAACATCTCTGTGGAGTAGGGATAATCAGCTTCATCTCATACAGATCAAAGGAAATATGTGCAATAATTCTATCATATTCAGGTACATGCAGTAGTCAGTATATGAATCCAGGTTTGTCTAATTCCAGAATGCTTTGTTATGGTATGAACATGCCCCGTCCAGCGTTCAGAGGTTGCCAGTGTGGTAGTATTAAGAGAATGTGTTTTTAAGAAATTATTAGACCATGAAGACTCCTCTCTTTTGGATAGGATTACTTACCTTGTGGATAGGATTACTTACCTCACTTGACAGTGAGGTTTCATCTGCTCACGTTTATGCCACATGAGGACAAAATATTACTCCCCTCCCCAACACTGCAATACAGCAGCACTTTGCGGGGAGTGAATAGTCCTTACCAAACAACCTAATACGCATTTGTCTAGGACTTTCTAACATCCAGAACTGTGAGAAAATAAATTTAGTTTGGACAAATTGCCTAGTCTGTGGTATTTGGTATAGTAGCACCAAGAGTGTAAAAGATACTATACAGGTAAAAACTATAAAGGTTTTTTGTTAGTACCATATAGTACCATTCAGTGAATGACTCATGCTTGACATAGCATTCAGTTTCCACTTTAACTTTACTACAGTTCATAATCTACAATGAGTTTCTTGAGAATGAACTTATTTTTTCTACTTTCAGATTGTTTCTTTAGACTATAAGTAACAAATAAGCATGAGCAAATTCTGAAGCATAGGATTTATAAGACAAAAACCTTTAAACTAAGGACTGTTTCAATGAGATAGTAATGCAATACCTCCATATCTTTGTGTCTGCAAAGATATGTGAATATTCTCTTTCCTTTTCAGCATATTAACTATTGGTAATATGTAACTATGCATTTCTTGGCATTTGTATTTATATAAATTTTGGTTTTTCTTCCACTATATACTTGTTTATAAATCATAAGTATGTATTTCCTTCTATCTGGATAAGTAAAAATGACAGCTTTGAGAACTGTCAAGCAGAAAACTCTTGAATCACCAGGAAAACTAAAGTGAAATACAAATCCGTACTAGTGACTGCACAAAATTAACAGTTTGTGTAAAGATCCACACATAGTGGCATGAGAACAAAGTGGGAATGTGGGAATTATGAATGAAAAATAAGTATTGTTATTAAATTTTATACAGTTCCTTAATTTTAAAATATAACATTAATCTGCATTTTTTCAATTGTTTAAGGAAGCTCAACTGTTGTTATTTTCTCTTTCATTTAAGGGTTTACATCCTCATATATTGTTCCTTTAAAGATAATGCATATCTTTCTTGTCAGAGTAGCTTCATGTCCAGTATATTTAAAATAAGTATCTAGTCTCCAGTAAATGATCAAATCTACCATCCATTCCCTCTAGAAAATATATTCAGAAATATTTCCAAACATTGTGTTCTCTATACCCTTCTTAGCCTGTCCATCTAACATAAGCTCATTTATTGGTCTAAGGGATATTCTGGACTTCCCAGAAGCTACTGGTTTTCTTTGCCATCTCACTATAGAAACAGAACTATGACAGCAACAATAAATGATATATAAACAATGTTTACCCTAAAAGTATGGGTGAAGCTCCAGATTATCAAACTGAAAAAACTGTGTGATGCGCTCGACCATACACTTCACCGAGCCACATTGCCCATTAATAGTAATACTCAGTTCCTAGAACTTTAAGCCACCTTTAGCATGTCCTGATCAGCCTCTCTTGCTTGAAGATCTGTCCATGTAATAAGCCAAGGGAAAGAAAGAAATGGGAATCAAAATAAATCAATTTTTCTCTATTTATAGATTACATGACTCTCTAAATAAAAAGATTGTAAAACAATGTACAAAGAAATATTTCTAGAACTAGTAAATGAGTTTAGCAAGATCATAAAGTATCAACACACACACACACAAGCAATCATCTCATTGCTAATCATGCATTTGTGGACAGCAAAATTTAAAATACAATATTATCCACAGTCACTCCAAACAAATTATGTACTCAGATACAAACTTAATATACATGTTGAAATTATTAAATACTGATTAAAAACATCAAATGAGACAGAAGTGTAGACTATGTTAATGGATGAGAAGACCCAACACAGTGAAGATATCAGTTATCCTTTACTTAATCTATTGGTATAATGCAATTCCTATCAAAAATTTACACAAGATGTGTATGTGTGTGAAATAAGCAAGCTTATTCTAAAATGTGTATGCAAGACACAATCTTGAAAAACTAAGAATAAAGCATGAAGAATTATTGCACCAATATAATTTACCATATATCTATAGCTCCAAATACCAGTAAAAGAGAAGGGAAAATTCAGAAACAAACCTACACAATACCCAAGTCGTTTTTGATAAATATACAAAGGCAATTCAGTAAATAAGGATAGTCTTTTTAACAAATAATACTAGAATGATTGGATATTAGTAAACAAAAAAAATCATCAACCAAAACTTCACACTTACTACAAAAACTAACTCAACACTCATCGTGAATGTAAATGTAAAACTTAACATCACAAAACTTTTAGAAAAAGTGGGGAAAATTTAGTTATTGAGGGTTGGGGAAAACATTTTTGGTTTGATACTAAAAGTATGATTCTAAAAAGAAAAAATATATAAATTGGATTACAACAAAATTTTAAAATTTGCTCTGTGAATATTTTGTTTAAAAGAAGACAAGTTACAAGTTTTCAAAGTATGTGTCTGACAAAGGATTAGTATCTAGAATATATAAAGAGTTTTTAAATATAAAAGTGAGAAACAATTAGAAAATGAGCAAGACATGAAAATACTGTTCACTGAAGAGGATATACAAATGTTAAATAAGCACAATAGAAGGTGTCCAATTTAGTTAACCATTAGAAAAATGAAAACTACAGGTACAGTGCTATGCTGCTATCTATCCATCAAGACAGTAAGAAGCTGGATTGTTTTGGTTTGATTGATAAAATATCAAATCTGGCAAAGAGGCAAAGAAACTTGATCACTTGTTTGGTGCTGCTAGGCATGCAAAATGCTAATCACACTGGAAGATAGTTTGGCACTTTCTTTTAAAGCCAAATATGAAATTACCATGCATTTGAACAATTGTACTCTTGAATATATATCTTAAAGGAATGGGAATGTATGTTCAAAATCCTGTATATGAATATTCATATGATTTTTCGTAAAAGTAAAATCCCGGAAAAAATTAAGTGGCCTTCATAGTGGAAATTTTTAAGCAAGTAGTGGTGCAATGCTAACATGAAATACTATGCAGCTAAAAAGTAAATGAACTACTGACAAATATAACAATCTGCATGACTCTCCAGAGAATCATGTTAAGTGAAAAAAAAGCCAATATTAATCCATTTATATTACATGTCTCATCTTAACAGGATACTAATCTTGTTGAATCAGGGCCCTACTCTCATAACTTCATTTAGCCTTGATTACTCTATAAACATCTTATCTTCGAATATAGTCATATTGAAGATTAAGGCTTCAAGATGAAGTTTGGAGAGACATAAAACATTCATAACATGGTAATTACCCAGACTTTAAAATGGAAGTCATCAAGGTGACTTATTTCATTTTTAGAAACTCAAAAATCATTCTTGCCATAAAACATTTCAACTAAATTAAAACTAATTTCAATTTCCTCTGTAGGACAGCAAGAAATCCAGTATTTTCACTTTTGGTCTCCTCATTTTCCTCCTCCCCAGTGTTTCCAACCCCAGAGGATCAAGCAATGGAAAGCATACTGTAACTGAATGACAAGCCCACTGTCAGGTGGTCAGTCTGTGATGGCCTTGCTTTGCATTTCTGATGAGAACTGCATGAGCTTCCACCATCTCAGGATATTAAAGGTCCACCCCATGGCGATTTAACACAGATCCAGGGAAAGACCTGGCAACCGTTGACCAGTCTAGGACAAGGCATTGACAGCTTTCTGCTGACAGTCTACTAACATCATTAAAATTCAACCTCAAAACATTTCTGAACTTTGCATTGCTCCGACAGAAGGAAAAAGAAGTGGTTAAGGAAAAAATGGAATTAAAACCAAACCTTAAAAAGGTAAATTCTGAAATAACTGTGTTTGAGAAAGCAAATTTCAGAGTTACACTTTTTCTCTCTAATAAACCTGTTCCAAAATCCAAAAATGAAAATGAAAATGGACAAGTCACAGGTTTATTAAGAAAAAATACACGAAAGAGCACTTGCGATCATAAGGTCTTTCTCATATTAACTTGTTTCTCTCTTTCTCTGTCTGCCTCTTCTCTTTCTCTGTCTCTCTGTCTCCCTCTCTGCCTCTCTTCCTCTCTCTGTCTCTCTCACCTCAGTGTATAAACAGAAAGTAGAACTGCAATTTCCTCAATGAAAGATGAATCTACATTCCCAGTAATACCCAAGCATTTCCTAACACTCTATTATAAAATTAGACATACACAAAATATACTACAGAAAGCACCAGTGAGACTTCAGAGAGACAATGTTCCTAGCTTTGAGCTAGGCTCTGGAGCTCCACAGCACGTGTCTTTGTCTGGCATAAACTTCCAGGTAAGCAAGACAGACAGCTGCAGATGTACAGCACAGTGCCTTTAAAGACTCTGAAGAACGAAGTGACCCAGGCACAGGGAACAAGATTTCTAAGTACCTAGCAGTATTTTAAAAAGTCTGCTCACAGGACATATATTTAAAATGTCCTCAAAGATGAATAGTATTCCCTCTCCCAAGATTTTTTTTCAGGTCTTGGAGAATATTCTGAAATAAGCACACAAAGAAGCACAATGCCCTTTCCTTCTCTCTCTCTCTCTCTCTCTCTCTCTCTCTCTCTCTCTCTCACACACACACACACACACACACACACACACACATAAACTAAACACATATGAAAGTTTATATAGCTCATAAATGTAAAAGCTCTTCGGTGTTAATTAGCCAACCTTTCATGGCACTAGGACCAAATAAAAATTTCTCCCAGAAGTCTTCATAAAGAACACAATGTATGTTCTAATAAACACCATTTTACAGTATCGTTAAAATGAACTTAACTGTAAGTGTAATAGATCTGTTTATCAGAACCTCAATATAGGCCAAGGCCATTCCATGGAGGCATTTCTATAGGGAAGCAGCACAACACAATGCACAGGTACCCGGCTCTCCATTTCCCCAGTTTATTTCAAAAGAACATTTTAGAATATTTAGGAAAGGTAGACTTTAGATCTCCAGACAAACAAGTTTTTTTGAATATTCCCCTTCCAGAGGCATTGTGAAAGAGACTGAGGGGCCAGGACCACCATAACATACAGTAGATGTCTGTGACAAAGCTATTGCATTCTGAGAACAGTCTCAAATGGCACAGAACAGTCACTCTTCAATAGATTAAGGTCTTTTTTGTGAAAATTAAGGCAAGAGGGAACATGAGTCCTAATGGTGGAGGAGAGAAGTCAAGACTGTCCTGATAGACCAGACAAAGATACTGAGTGAAATGCAGGAAGGAAGAAAAAATAGGAAAACTTACAGAGATCATCCAATTACCTTTCCCTGAACTAAAAATCGTCTACCACTTTTATTCATACAATAGCAATGAAGTCTTCACCATAAGAAACATCTAAAAGCCCACCCATTTAATAAATAGTTTCTTAGGTACCTACTATGTACCAAAAAATGCATCAGTTAGTCTTGAAGATACATAAAATCTAATTTCTGCCCTCAAAAAATGCAAGCAACTTACAATGTAAGAAGCACCTCTCAGGCAGGGTATGGTGATTCACACCTGTAATACTAGTACTAAGGAAGCTGAAGCAGGAGAACTGTTGCAAGTTTAAGGCCAAGCTGGGCTATATAACAAACTTTAGTCTAATCTGAAGTACACTGTGAGATTTGGTCTCAAAACAATGAGAAAAGAAAGAGGGGAAGGAGAGGGTGAGAGAGAGAGAGGGAGACAGAAAGATAAGGAGGGAAGAGAGAGAGAGAGAGAGAGAGAGAGAGAGAGAGAGAAAGAGAGAGAGAGAGAGAGAACCCTTTAATTCATCATCTGTGCTGGTGAATGTCTGCCAGTCCCATTAAACAATAGAGCTAGGTAGACATGATAGACCAGCATTGCTGCCTAGACCTCCCAATCCTCATTAATAAATTTAATAGCAGCACAAAAATATCTCAATTGTGCACTATGTTACAGGGGTACCTTTCCTTGGGGTGTAATTTTATGCTCTCATTCTACACAGAAGTAATGTATTTATTTTAATATATTTTATAAGTCAGTTAGTTGTTCTCCTTGGGTGGTATCCTAAATTGACAAATTCCAGGCTGTTGGGGCTTGTCAAATGAAGGAAGAAAAATTTGAGAAAGTGGTAATCAATCTGTATTGTGTGAGGATTAACATGCCTGCCCCACAGGTTAACCAGACTTAAATGCAAATTGAATTACAATGTTGAGAAACTGTTCCTAATCACGCATGTTATTATTATGCATCCTGTGTGTATTTATCACTGTGAATCACCACACATCAGGCAACTGAAAGAGACTGAGGTCAACAAACCCTAAGCGAAGTATTATCCCAGTGAGGTGGCAAGCCACTGATTAACTAAAGCTGGGCCAGATGGCTGCAAGTCCAAAAAAGATGCAAATACGTTCTCCAGCAGAAGGCTACATAGCTGCAACCACTGCTGGTCCCAGGGATGGGCAGCTAGGGACAAATACAATGGGAATGTCAAGGACCTAGATGAGTTATGTAAGTAGGGCCCACATTGACCCTTTCTCAAATATCAGACCACATATCAGGCCACAAATTTGTTTCAAGGACCTCAGAGGAAAGAACTCTTGAAAGAAGATATTCAGAGGTGCATGGAGCACCGCATGAATAGACTGGCACTCAGAATTGACAGACACCCAGAACTGCTGCTTAGCTTAGTGAGAGCATGGGCTGAGCTTTATCCTTCTTGCCACAGAGTCTTTCTGTCTGGCTGCCTATATGTCTATCTGTGCATGCATGGTCAATTTGCTCTGGGTGTGTAAAGTCAATATGAGCAAGGGAAAAACTGTTATGTGAATTAAGCATGTGCACAACCTGTGTCTGAAAGGAAATATGATTTGTGCTAATCATGTGTGAATTAAATGCCTAACTTCAAAGTAGCTCATGTTTTTAAAAATCGGCCTAAATCAATGAATTATGTCTTAAATCATTTTTCCCAATAACATTTCACCAAGTATCTACTTTTCCTTGAAGTTAATAACTTACCTGAGGGACATACTGTGGAATCATATTGTGGGTAGGTCCAATCATCTTACCATTAGAAAAGGACTTAATTCATACCACATGAAATATTGGATGCCATGTTAAGTGATTTGGGCTTCATTTTGTGGGTCAACAATTTTCACACTTTTAAGTGTTAATTTTTTTTAAAGAATTGAGAGACTGGCATTTAGTGGTTAATTTTTTATTTTGCCTAGTAAGGATTTTAACAGCAGGAACATCCACAGAAGCAACAACAAGTTACTCCCATTATTTTTTTAAGATAGGACATTTTAGCAACAAAAAAATAGGAAGGATATAAATTTAGGAAATAAATATAAAAATAAAGAGGTGAGAGAGAGAAAAGAAGAAAGAGGGAAGGAAGGGAAGGAGAGAAAGAGGGAGGAAAATGAGGGGACAGAAATATTTCTAAAATGTAATTGATATGACTACAATAAAATGGAAAAGTCTAAATTTTGATAAGAATCAGTGAAAATGTATGTATAGCCAAATGAACTATTGCTCAGATAGGAGTTTGGGGGACTAATGGCTTCAGGGAACCTGGAAATCTTTCTAAGTCTGGTTAATGTTTAGCAATAGTGACATCCATAGTACAAGTTCTGAGACTGCGAAGACAGAACATTCTTAGACAAGCTCTTAACTTGTTACCAACAGGGACCCACAAGTGTCTTGATCTGAGGCATGAAAAGGCCACACAAGAATTTTAGAGAAACATCTGGACAGCAAGGTAGAGAAAAGATTGGAAGTAGTAACCCAGTTATTAGGGTTACACAATAATCATTCCAAACTTAATAACAACCATTCATCACGCTCTTAGATTCTGTGGGTCAGAATTCAAACACGGCACATCAAGAATGGCTTGAGTCTGCTCCACAGTTGCTGGGGTCTCAAACACAAAGTCTAAGAGCTGGGACCATCTGGAATCTCAGCCATGTGTCTGAGAGGTAATGCTGGCTGTCAACTAGGGGAAGTTCCTCTCCTGTCATCCCATCAGATGAGCCGAAATGTTTAAACCTCCCAGTAGCACTGGAGCTGCATTCCAAGTAAAGCAGGTAGGTAGGGATGGAGTACTGCCTCCTTATTAGTACCCATTTACCAGACCACATGGTACTCTTGGTTGGAGCTTTCACAAACTTGTCCTCATTCAGGGGAAAGAGACCAAGACCCCTCCTCTCGGCAAGAGGAACTTTGGCTACATTATTAAAAGACTGTGTTGTGAGCAAATGCTGCATATGCTTGATGCCATCTTTAGAAACTGCAGTCTGCACAGAGGCCATACTGGAAATGGGAGTAAAAGATTTTCTTCTTTTCACTTCACTTTGCTTCTCTTCTTCTTCTTCTTCTTCTTCTTCTTCTTCTTCTTCTTCTTCTTCTTCTTCTTCTACTACTACTACTACTACTACTATTACTTCTTCTTCTTCTTCTTTTTCTTCTTCTTCTTCTTCTTCTTTCTCTCTCTCTCTCTCTCTCTCTCTCTCTCTCTCTCTCTCTCTCTCTCTCCCCTCTCTTTTTCTGAGGCTTAATTATACATGTCTACTACACCAAGATATTGGGTGCACAGATACCTGGCTAAGCTATTTTTAGCAGTACCTGTAAGGTGTCTCCGGGTGTGATTAACATTTAAGTTGGTAGAATGAGAAAGAAAGATTAGTCCTCCATTGTGAGTGAGCCTCCAGAGTACCCTGGAGGCCTCAGTACAACAAAAGGACACACACATATAGGTGATAATTCACTCTCTCTCTCCCTCTCTCTCTCTCTCTCTCTCTGCTTGATTGTTTTTTAGCTAGAATATTAGTCTTATCTAGCATGCAGATTGGAAATTTTACCTCTAGCTCTCCTGGTTCTCAGGGCCTTGGACTTGGACTGGGTCGTGGAGACCATGAAACTTTTCAACTTCTATAACCACATGAGCCAATTCTGTATAATTGTATGTAAAATAGGCATGTGGTACCTACCTGTAATCCCAGGACTCTCAGAAGCTGAGGCAAGAAAATCACAAATTGAGCCTAGACTGGGCAACTTAGTGAATTAGACCCTGTCACAAAATAAAAAATTAAAAAAACAAAGAAGTTTATGATTAAGTCAGTGCAAAGGGCTTGGGTTCAACTTATAGAATAGCAAAAAAATTATTTGTATATATATATATACAAATATATATATATATATATACAAATATATATATATATATATATATATACTCTCTTATTGGATCCATTTCTTTGCAGAATACAGTACTAATACAGTGTGTGTGTGTGTGTGTGTGTGTGTGTGTGTGTGTGTGTGTGATAGATACACACACATACTGCAATCTCATGTCTTTGCATTTGGTTTCTGTAGATTCATTAATACCCTAAAGGTTACTACGACTCTCAGACAGGAAGCGCAGGCAGTGGGTGTTTCTTTATAACCTACCATGGATGATTTTCATACCCCATTGCCTACTGTAGAATTAACTCTGAACTTAACCTCAAAAACATCAGTGTCAAACCCCAGATTATGTTTTCTATTGAATGCTCTTACATGTATCATATGATCTCCCTGTAGATTCAGCTTGTTCATCAGTATAATTGGTATCACAGTACTTATTATATGGAATACTGGCTCTTATTTACTTATTTTCTCTTTTCATGTTATTTCTTTTTCATCTCCATTTCCTTACTCAGTAAGCTGGTGCCAGGTTCACCTTGCTCTGCCCACTACTCTCTCTGCCACAGATGTCACTGGCCACAGATCCTGCCCAAGAACCATCTCTGGCTTTATTTCAGGGAAAGATAAAGCAGGACTTGCAGTCACGCCACTCACTACCTCACACACCACACAGTAGTTAAGGACCACACTAGTTATATAGGGAATGCAGCTGAATAAATATATATCCCAATTTCATGCCACACATATGTGGAAGATTTACTGCTCTTTTATTTTCATAGTTCAGATAATTTCTTCAGATAAGCAGAGACAGATTCTACTCTCACTGAAAATGCAATACAGTGCAACAAAATAAATGTGTTTGAGGGCTTACCTATACCCCTTACAAGCTGTGTGACCTTGGTAAGTTACTTAACCTCACTAAGTCTCAATGTTCTCAAAATGAATGTAATGACACTTATCACAGAAAGTAATTCTGAAGAACAAATGAGATAAAATATTAAAAGCCTTGGCACAGTCTAGCACAAAGGTGCTCAAGATTCATTGTCCATCAGAACCACCAGCAGGGCTTGCTTTATTTCCAACAAGCTGCTACGTGAATCTAAAGCTTCTGGTGCAGAACCACATTTTTAGAACCGCTGATCTAGCACTGTAGTATTCACTTTGACAGCAATGGTGATGGTCGTGCTGCTGCTGCTGCTGGTCCATGCTGATGACCAGAGTGACGTCCAGGATAATGGTGGTGATGATGAGAATGATACCTCTAAAGGACACCAACTCTACATAGATAGTAAAGTAAAATATATGTGGCTTTTATATAACTTGAAAAGAAAATCTTACTGTGTTCCATATTAAAGTCTGGAAGTTTCTGGATAAAATCTTGGATTGCAGTTCAAATATATGAGGGCTTACATTTAATGCAAAATTCTTAGGCTATGAATAACATGCAAATGTCCCAGCCACAACATGGACTATTGGTGTAGAGAAGACGTTTTTGCAGAAAATGGGGAAGAACTGGGCAGAGAGTAAGGAGAACATGGTTTCTCTGGTTTTAAGGGATTTCCTTTGCAAACTGATAAGACTGAATGAAATCTTCCAGGGTCAAGCCCAGTTCTGCCAAACAGAAATTCTATAATTAATTATAATCCACAGAAGATTCTGGGAACACAGCAGCCTTGGCCCCAGGAAATTACTAGCGATGAGAACTCATGGCTCAGAGCCCAGGCGGCCTCAGCAGAGAATATTTCTTTCCATCTTAGATCAGTATAACTTAGCACTTAAAGCTACTTTGGAACCTAGAGGAGCTAGATGCCTGTTGAGTGAGACCTCAGGGTGTGTGAAAGGAGGCAGTCAGCCCCTATTTCCTACATTTCTGAGACTGAAGTGGGGAACTTGAGTTCAATGTATAGCTTTTAGGAAATAACTAAATATGATTATGCACTGAGATATGTCAACCTGAACTGAGTAAGAACCATCTAGCAGACTCATAAAGCTCTCAGTGTGCCTGTGGATAATTGACGTATAGGTAGTCAGACTGACCCTGAGTGTAGGTGTCATCATTGGTGGTATAGGCTGATAGGCTGGATCAAGTAAAAGGAAAAGAAGATAGAAGTGTTCCCTTTTTGGAAGCACTGTAGTCTTTCCCAATACCTTTGGACACTGGACTCATTTCTTCAGTCTTTCCAAACAGATTCTTTAGTCTTTCAAAATAGACTCACACTGGAGACTGCAGTTAGCTTCCTGGAATTCACCTTTGACTTCTGCCAAACCTTCAGCTCTCAGACACATAGACACCCATTTTGAACTTTTTCTGCTTTTGACTCTGTAAGCCTACCTAATAAATCCCTTTGTATAATTATACATGTATTTTATATTAACACTGTTTCTCTTGAGAACCCTAACTGATACAATGAACTTTTTATCTAACTGAAGAGAAAGTCCTAGAGTCACATCCAGTACCTCCCACCTCATACCACACCAGTTGCTCTTGGTGTTATGATGATATTGTGGCGCCAGAACCTGAGGCACTCTGACTGTCTTGCCTGTACTCTCTCTAGATATGAGAAATTTCTCTTTACTTGGACTGGCAGCAGTTCAACTGTTCTTTCCTTTTTATTGTCAACTGCTTAGAGTATGCTCAGGAGAAATAACCAACCAACCCTTCTTAGTTGCTCTTCCCATTGCTGAGACAAAATGCTCAGAACTCACAAATTAAAAAAGGAAAAATGTATTTATCTCATAGTCTATAGAGAATTCAATCTACAGTGGCAGAGGGGCATTACAGAGGAGAAATACTTCATGGTAAAGCAAGCAAGAGATGGCAGCAGCAAGTGACAAGTAGTAGCCAGCCTGCTTGCCTGGCTTTTTATCAACGATACCATCCTTTTGGGTGGTGGCATCAAGTGCTGTGCTAATTCCAATCAATGGACTAATTTAGTACCACATACTCTTAATCCCAGTATCAGATACTCTAGATCCAGCCAGTATGAAAAAGCCTTGCCTATAAGCACATAAGGCCTTGGAGGACATCTAGATACAAGCCATAACACACCCCACCCAGCCCCTTGAAGGATAAATCATTTACAACCCATAATTCATGGATACCTGGCATAAGCCCTTACATACAGAAACACTCAGCAAACATTTGTTGAATGAATGAACAAATGATCATTCATTTTAGTAAGGCAGAGACATTGAATGTTCCAAGCCTATGATAATAGTAGTAGTATTGCTTAACATTTACTATGTGTCTAGGACTCCTCTGAGTTCTTTCAAATAATATCTCATTTTACTCTCAGGGTAGTCCTGAAAAGTCTAGCATGATCATCATCTCCCCATTTATAGATGGGAAAACCAAGAGTTGAGATAACATAACCAGTAAGCGGCAGAGCAAAGTGCTGAGCACAGCCAATCTGGTTTCCTTGGGGAGCACTTTGAAGGCTCGGTATCTTCCATCAAAATGCACAGAGACCATCAGACCACCAGTAGGAACCTCTCTGAGCACTTTCTGTTCCCACCAAGAGCCTTGCTCATATTCCGTGGTTTTTTCTTCAGTCACTTCATCTACCCACACACAGAGGCAGTGCATGAAAGAGGCAGCAGCACAGAGAAACCTGATCTCAGGCTGAGGTCTCTGGAAACCTGGGAGGAAGAATGGACAGAGGGAACCCTTTGTCTCTGCCTATGCTCTGGAGCGCTGTTGTCAGATCTTCACTGAGGTTCTGCTTAGCAGAGGGTTCTGCACTCACTTATCTTCTGTACAAACTTCCTCCAGAGAAAATGCATTGATTCAACTTCCATATTATTTAATAGGTCTCTGGTTACTCCTCCCAAGTTTCAGTAGATCATTAGTCAAATAAACAGAATGAAGTAGGCATTCAAATAAGCCTGAAAGAGGCATAGCCCCAGCCACACATACAAAATCACGGTTACACAGGCTCATTTTTAACAGATGTACAATCCTCTCCTTTATTGAGCAGCATAT
The DNA here is from genome assembly GCA_004027295.1 of Dolichotis patagonum. Classification (NCBI taxonomy): domain Eukaryota; kingdom Metazoa; phylum Chordata; class Mammalia; order Rodentia; family Caviidae; genus Dolichotis; species Dolichotis patagonum. The sequence goes on along the minus strand of PVJX010025365.1, from coordinate 9,468 downwards.
CTTAAAATAGTAAAACAGATTATAGTATACTGTAGGTCTAGATGAAAGAAATTTAATGCTAGGTCATCAAACAGGTTTTCTCTATCAAAAAAGTGTCTGATATCACAAGGATGAACCTGGAGGATACTGTGCTAAGTGAAAAAGTCAGACACAGAAGGACAAATACTGCATGATTTTACTTTTATGTGGATTCTTAAAAAGCTGACTTCATAGAACCAGAGAGTAGCTTTGTGCTTACCTGAAACTAGAGAGCAAAGGAAATGAGATATTGGTAAAAGAGTACAAAGTTTCAGTTATTCGTTAAGTAGAGATTCTTGATCTAATGTACAGTGTGGTGACTATAGTTAATAACATTGTATTGTAAATTTGAAATTTTCTAAGAGAGATCTCAACATATACAGCACATGCATATAATAACTATAAAGTTATAGAAATGTTAATTAGTTTGATTTGGTAGTCAATGTGATGCTTTGATACATTGTACACCATAAAATACACAGTTTTAATTTGTTAAGTATACCTCAATAAAGCAGGAAAATTAAAGTGTCTAACAAATTTCACTATTTCCCTATTAAGTGAGTGATTTTCAACCCTAGCCATGCCTCACAATCACTTGAAATTTTTGAGGAAAAAATCTGGTACCCACAGAGATTTCATTCTACAATGAGACTCCCAGGTATTTTGTAAGATTGCCAGTTGATCCTAATGTGCAGCCATGACTGAGAATTATTATATGAATGGTCCTAACTTAGCTGTTAGGATGACTAACTGTACCAATTCTAAACCTCCAAAGAGTATGGCAGTTGTATCAGTTATGGAACAGTGTTTACTCGAGCCCCATGAGCATTTAAACCTGGACATCTAAACCTTGTGCCTTCACAAAGTCTTATATATGTCAATGAGTTTACTGAGTTGTGCAGTCGAGGTCAGATTAATGAACCTCATATTTTTCATCCATCTTGTAGCAACGTTCATAGTGTAAGTTTTCAGTTCTGATTCTCCCAGGGTCAGAGTAGACCAACAAGAACTAAGCATTTCTGTAATTAACAGAGGTCCTCACCATTCAGTGTAACAAAAATGCTTTTTCCAATCATTTTCTTTTGGGGCAAGAAAATGACATGATGACAACTAATTGGATTCTTGAGCTTCACTCCTCACCAATTTTCTACTTTTTACCAACTCATCATGCTCCTCTTTAACCTACTTTTCCAAGATAATCATAACAGTCATATTTACTGAGTTCCAATTATGTGCCAGGTTCTACTGGAAACATACACACATAGTCTTTTCTACTTTTTAAAAGAGCTTTCCTCTCTTTATCTAAAACCACATAAGGATGCACCAACAAAATTAGAGGCTGCTTTCCTTATTATTAACGTGTTATGTCTTCCACAAGACACCTCCAGAAATGGCTATTCCACTAGTGATCATTGTTCACTTTGTCACGTTACAGAGAAATCCATCAGAAATAATGGAAAACTGTTTGTAGACTTTATTGACCATTCATACGTCTTGATCTTTGTGAACAAGAACCAGCTATGGATTAAGACTCATAAACTCCAAAAAGACCTTCAGTAATTGAAGATCATCTGAAACTTTCCTTTTTAACCCTATGGAAAGTATGACAAGTCTCTGGTAAACCAGAGAGCAATTTCAGGCAATGCTCTTGAAAACAGAGTTTGCATACTTATTCCCATGATAAATGGCTAAAAGTTTCTTTTAGATAACATGTTTCTCTGCCACCGTAAATTGAAATGTAATGCTATTCCATATAGTGATTTAGCTGTTTGTCATCATTAATGGATATATGATACCTACCCATGTGCCCACAACGTATTTATTACAGATGACTATGTGTTAACACTGTGCTAGGTTCTGGGGATATGATAGGTTCCAAGTTAGGCACAGTGCATCCCCTGATGAACTACCTGGATTAGGAGGAAGACAGACAAATAACCAATCAATAAAAATACAGTATGAGATATACCTCTGACAGGTTCTTCATAAGAGCCTCTTGGTGAATGCTGTCACCATTTGTCTGTGCTCTAGTCATAAATTTGGGGCCCTTCTTGCTCTATCTCCCTGTCTTTCTCCAGGCTTCTTATTTATCCTCAAATCTCATTTATTCTACATCTAAAATATCAAAACTGAACATACTTCTCCTGGAGTAATACTTCAGTTCAAACAATATTTTATAAATATCATAAGTTTTTACTCCCAATCTCAGCTGGAGAGTTTGAACATTAGTTTGATAATTTGCTCATTTCCTCACTCAACCCAACATCACTGAGTAGTTACTATGTACCAAATACAACAGACACAATCAAAGAGACACAATCACGCATGGTCACTGACCACATATGAGCATACAAAATTCCTGATGGATCATGATACTATCAAACTAATCCACTGAAAATGGAATTTGAATATCTAGTTTAAGTTAATTTGCTTTGTGGGCTACTTGGATGTAAACCTTAGTTTCTCAGCCTCTGTCACATGCTCCCTGAATTTATCAGAGTGGCTTTAGTTGATCTCTCCTTCTACTCTTTATGTTCAAGCTCCACTTGGATTTATGCTCTTTAACATCATTTATTCTGCTGACTGACTTCAGCCTTTGAGGACCCAAATAATTAATTTTAAAATCTGAAGGGCAAAACTCATGTTGGCCTGGTTCCTAAGGTGGCCACTGTGGCTTTCCTGGTGACAAATGTGACAAGTGATAGAAATAGAGTGTTGTCTGAAGCCAGAACTCACACCAATCATGGAGAAGAAATAGCTTATGCCACTAGATAAAGAATGGCAAACACCTGGCTTGTTTACAACCACTCCTGTCTCCATGTCAGACATAGCTAATTGATCACAGATCTCTTTTCCCGCTGACCTCACCCACAACCTTAGGTTCTTTCTTAGCACAACACACCAGCAGTCACTGCCAATAAATCAGGCTTTGTGACCTGAGATAGAATTTGTCATATCTGCTTTAGAACAAGTTAACAGAGAGTAGAACACTTCCTGAAACAGGAACAAAAGACTAAGGTAGAGCCACAAAATGCAAAAAAGATACCAAAATACAAATTATTTCTGCATGATCTTTGCCATTTGAAATCTTAGATGTGTTTCCTCCTCACACATTGTGAACCAATCTCTTCATCCAAAAGAGTGATGTTTTCTAGCAACCAGTCTGGAAGAATAGAGCATGATCTCTGATCAAAAACTTCACCAGAACTTCCATGGAAAAGAAAAGGGCATTTCCAGTAGAAAAAAGACATATGACAGACTAGATCATTAGTGGCCACTAGATAATTACTACACAACATGGAGTGAAGTTTGGAAGACAGCAAGTTTTCATCTGATTAGAAGTTTTCAAAAAGATTTCGTGATGGAAGAATCCTGTGAGATCAGGGTGGGTAGAAGGGTAATGGGAGGGAGTGTGAGAGGGTGACATAGACTAAGTGATGTACACGGGCAGACTGAACCATTATCGATTCTCTCACATTCACAGTCTCCATCCTGCCCATCTATAATCTAATTGTTTGCCTAGGACTGAGCCAGCTGGGTTGGCTGTAGTAATCACATGTGAGCAATTGTACTAGAGATCAGACTCAGTTAATTTGTATGATTAGGGAATTAGTAATTGCCTTCTCTGATCTCAACAATTATTCAAAACATGAAATATTCCTGGAATGAAACTGGAATAAAAGAGGCATGCTTCTAGGTACAAATTAAAGTTCAACTGAATATTTCCTATAATAATGTGTTGTAGAGATTTATAGTAATAGGTCATTCCCTCTGGGGTTCACTACCTCCATTGAATAAGGTACCTTCTGCTCGCTCTCTCTCTCTCTCTCTCTCTCTCTCACACACACACACACACACACACACACACACACATACACACACGTTATGCCCTTTGAACTGGAACAGCGATGTGTTCCCTGTGATTAAATTAGTGTAAGTAATAAGATATCACAGATTTGATTGATTTCCCCAGAAATGGTTATTAACCAGCCCAATTCAGAGCCAAACAGGACCATTATTCTAAACATTGATTTCTGAACAAGCATCCAGGGGCAGGAAATTCTCAGCTACAGAGATATTCCACAAGGAATTATCAGAGAGGATGATATATAGGGAGGATTCTCAGACATGGCAATGAACCTCATGGAATCCTCAATACTGTGATATACAGATGTCAGCACGCACAGGCAGGCTGAGTGATGCAATGAATGTACTATACCAATATTCTCAGGGACTTTTCTTTAAATACACCATAAAATATGAACAATGAATATTACACCATATTCCAATCACTGTACTTAATCCAGGAAATATATACTTTGTAACTTTCTGGACCACATTTTCCAGAGCCTCTGGAGACAAGAAAAAAAATGTGGCCACTACCTTCAAAAATCACAAAACCAACATGTGTTTCTTCTGAAAACCTGGAAATGCCTTCCTCTTGAAAGCAGGGTTACTTTGGATGTGACTACTGGCTCAAAGGGTCCTTCTGTGCAGATAGACTTCCACCTTCCAAATGAATCAGAGATGGCTCACACATCAGATGAGAGACTTTTCTAGAACTGTGTAGCAGCATATCTTTGATAACATACAAGATGCCCAGAACTGTGATTCATGAATTTTTGAGAAACATAAATCTGCAAAAATCAATGGAAATTTTTCCTTCCCTCTTTTCTAACTCTTTTGGCTTCTCTTGTCCACTGAGCAGAAGGGAAGGATGTTGGAGATGTCTTGGTCTGATTAATTCCAAGGCTGTCCACACCATATCCACAGCTGGACAAAGCCCTGATAGTCCAATACAAAAGCAGAAACTGAAAAATGTTTGAGTTTATACATATTTTTGCTTTCTGTGCTGAGGACAATAAGCTCTTGGAGAATAGTACTTGTGTGAACAGGCAATTTTTTTATTTGGATCCTGGATCTAATGTTTTCAAGGGCAAAGCAAATTCAACAGGTCTCAGTTTTCCCATCAGTAATATGGAATGAATAATAAAAGTTACTTCATAAATTTGTTATAAGATAAAATTCACATGCAAAGTACTTAGTCCAGATGCCTACCACTCTGCAAGTTTCAAATATCTGTGCTAATAATTGCTTTTGACCATTTTTCATAAAGAAGAAAATATATGACCTGGTCTTACAAGTTGATAAATGAATCATAAATGCTGTTTTCCTCTCTCATTCTTTCTGACACCAGAAGCACAACCAGTATCAGTGACCAAAAAAACCTAGATAAACAGGCTTCTATAATGTTAAGAGACACATTCTAATTATAAGAGCTGGACACATCTACAATGGATTAGCTGGAATATGATGAGGTATTCAAGCAAAAGATCAAGAACCAATGCAGTTTAGGGAGTTGGAGCCTATTCTTAGCAGTAAATTGATCATATGACTGCTGAAGTCTCTTCTCATTTAATTGGCTATGATTCAGTGCCACAGTATGCCAGGTGCAATTGAAATAGATGGTGAACATTTACATTTTAAAAATTTTATTGCAGTAAAAGACACATTGTCATTAATCCCCCTCAATACACTCCTCCTCACTTCAAATGCATACCACCATCCTTACCACTTTCTGAAGCCGTCGTAGATATCCTATTTCATGAGAATCTTCACAAAGTGTGATAAAAAAAAATACAGTGATAAAAAATACTTTCTGAAGCAGTTGTGGATATCCTGTTTCATGAGTGTCTTCACAAAGTGTGATGAAAAGACTCGTGATGCCAAGTGTCATTCAATGGAAAGGAGACTCAGAAAATACTGTATTGTGTCCTGCTCTACTTTATTCACCATATGTAGCACCATGTGACTTCCAGCTCTTCCCCAAAATCAAAATGACAGTGAAAGCTAAGTATTTTTAATCAATTCAGGACATTAAGGAAGCCAACTAAAGACACAAGAAACAACTTCTGGAACTGCTTTAAAAAAGGCAAGAATGATGGGGAAAGTGCATTTAAAGCCAGGAGGAATGTTTTTGAAGGGGCATAAAAACAATATATCTTTTAGTGTAATAAATAATTGTAAATTTAAACATTAATGATATTTTTCAAACATACTCTGTATAAGTTCTTTGTTCTGGTCATTCATAAAATAATACTGAAGGAAGAGAAATAACAGAAAGATATAGAAGCACTAGAGTTATATCTGCTTCACTTCCTATCCTCAGTACCCAACAGAGAGCTGGTAAAGAAGATTCAATGACTCTTAATTAAACTAAAAATAGAGTGCAAATGGAATTAATGGATATTGATGTTTCAGGTTTTTCAGAATACAAAAACAGAAGCTACAAATGGATTCTCTGTACCTGCCCTGTTTTTGTTCGTAAGGGCCACATGCACCTCCCACACCTACTGCATGCTTTAACATTATAAATGAGATGTATTTCAGTTTTTAAGGTGTGTATGTGTGTGTGCATACACATATGTGTGTGAAGGTTGTGTGCCTGTGGGACTTTTTGAAGTCTCGTATTTGTCTGAATGCCATTGATTTTTTAGCTAATTGCTATTCACTATGCTAATTTCCCCCACAAATCTCACATTCTATTGATCAAAAAGTAATAAACTCTCCAACAAACAAAACAAGCATTATTGCAATGTTGGGAAAACATCAGTTAATATCAATAGTATATTTACAATTATCTTCAATGCAAATTTTACCCATAATACTATGCAGAAACAGCTTCAGAAACCTAAGATAAAGAAGCTTGTGAAAAAGCCCTATTTTCTTTTCTTAAAGGAAGACAAGTGCAACCAAGGAACATCTGACGATGTTCAAAGGAGTTAATGGCTCAAATAATTGTGATTATGTCAATGAAGCAATCTATCATCTCTCCCATTTTTTCTCTTCCTATTTCTTTCTTTGATTTAAGTTAGTTTTAATCATTGTGGGAAATACAAAGGTGAACAAGACATATTTACCATACTCTAAAACTAATATTTCCTTAAATGGAAGACAACTTAATTATTTTAGGCAAAGCTCATATCACTGCTGATTTGACTTACTCATGAAAGGCATCATTGCATGTGTAGCTCTGTCCAGTTCCTTCCACTGGGGTGGCAGTGTTATCCTCCATCTCTTAGAGAACTGCTATCTCCCACGCTCAAATCATCTGATTGCAGACAGAGTGAGAGAATAATATTTCTACCTGTTTGACCAGTTTCTCTTATCCAGGGATGTGTACCAAGCCTACCTCATCATCTTGTGTCACTGAGATTTTTTCAAACTGAAACTGGGGGGAATGACAATATAAGTTCTGAGACATCAGAACTACCATCAATTATAATTCCAGACAAATAAAGCAAGACAATTAAAGAAGAATAGGACTAACAGGCTGGGAAAAAAAGAAGCAGAGACAGAGAAAAAGATTTCTGGTGACACTGAAGGCCCTCATTCCAACTTGCCCTTAGCCTAAGGATCTGCTTAAGTGAGTTGGTACATTCTATGACAGTTTAAGCTAAACTTCTGCCACCATCAAAAGGGTCATGTCTAATACAAACTTAGTGAGATAAGGAATTCAGATAGATGACCCAACAAGATTCAGAAAGAAGGTCCTGTACAAAAGGCAATTTCTAAATCATGGATATCGGAGATCAGGAGATATAATGGGTTGACTCCTACATAGAACTTTCCATATCATCCACTAATATCTGTTTTGAAACTTAAAGACAAACTTCCATAGGACAGTTGAAAAAAAGCTATCAATACCACATTGAAAATTCAAGATACATTATATAATTAAAGGAGATGTTAATTTATTATTCTACTCTTTTTTGAAACAAACAACCCTGGAGGCTTTTCTTCAGGTATCCCTGTGTTTCAGAAGGAATGTCTATGAAGATGTCTCTATTCAAATTCAATTATACAGTACCCAGCTAAGATCCCCAGACTTGAATCTGTGTGCCGTCTGCCAAAAACTACATAGCACCAGCGAAGCTAGACCAGAATGGGTTTGAGAACCAAGCAGAATTTCATTTGGACCGGTCAGTAAGCTTTAATCATAAGGCTGAATTAAGAACAAATTAGACCAATCACAGACCTGTGGCTTGAATTTGGACCAATCACAGGCTTACTGCTGCTATATAAGCAACGTTTCTCTCACATTTTTTGGTCTAACAGGGCCCTCTTCTGTTGGACAATATTTGTGTGCTGAAGCACAGGCCCTGTTCAAATAAAGCTTCTTTCTGATTGTCCTATAAATCTATATGTGATTTATTTCTCAGATAGCGTGGACTTTGAAAGTCCTGTAAGTCTACTTGGGATTCTTTTCTTGGATATTACCAGAACAATCCCATAAAAAAAAGAAAGAAAAGAAAAAAGAAAAATCTAAAAACGTAGAGGCTATTAGCTCTGAGATCTTCAGAAACTGGCAATAGAAATCAGTGGTGCTCATCACTAAATATGTGGGGCTGCCTAACATTGACCAATGGTCATATCTGGCAGCAGCAGTGACTGATCAAAACTGGTGGCCACATCTAGCAAAAAAAAGTCATCAACAGAGCTGATCATCATTGATGGTGGCTGTTTCTGGCAGCAACAGAGACAAGCAGAATAATCAGCAACCTACGGTACAAAACTGCAACACCAAAGGCTGAGGACCATTGACACTCAAAACCCAGAGAATCCAGCAGAACTACACTTTGCTAATTCTTAATTTCTTCCAAGATTAAGCAAAGGAACCCTCAGCTGAATGGCAGTATATCCAGGTCAGTATCAGTGAAATTGCTAATGACTCAGTCATCTTCCTGGTTCAGTGACCATCATTTTCCTCCACCTTTTATTCCACTTGAGATACCATTCTCCTTGATAGCTTGACTCTAAGTGGTCCAATCTCAAAACATCATGGCCAGCTGTGGTGATACAGGCCTGTAATTCCAGATACTCAGCAGGTTGAAGCAGAAAGATCACCAGTTTATAATTAGCCTGAGCAAGGTAGCAAAACCCAGGTTTAAGAGGAAAAAGAGAAAGAAGATAAAAAACAGAAAAGAGAAGGAGAGAAGAGAGAGAAGAGAAGAGAAAGAAGAGAAGAGAAGAGAAGAGAAGAGAAGAGAAGAGAGAGAAGAGAGAAGAAAGAGAAGAGAGAGAAGAGAAGAGAAGAGAAGAGAAGAGAAGAGAAAAGAGAAGAGAAGAGAAAAGAGAAGAGAAAGAAGAGAAGAGAAAGAAGAGAAGAGAAGAGAAGAGAAGAGAAGAGAAAGAAGAGAAGAGAAGAGAAGAGAAGAGGAGAAGAAGAGAAGAGAAAGAAGATAAGATGAAATGAGAAGAGAGGAGAGAAGAAAAAGAAAAGAAGAGAAGAGAAGAGAAGAGAAGAAGAGAAGAGAAAGAAGAGAGGAGAGGAGAGGAGAAGAGAGGAGAGGAGAGGAGGAGAGGAGAAGAGAAGAAGAGAAGAGAAGAGAAGAGAAGAAGAGAAGAGAAAGAAGAGAGGAGAGGAGAGGAGAAGAGAGGAGAGGAGAG